>JBBPBX010000293.1:100055-139678 GCA_038048925.1 Garcialebias charrua
TATGCTGGTGAAGATTCTCAGTCGTCCAGGACATGATAAAATCAAAAAAGGCGTTCAATACAGGATCAACTGGACTTTATTTGTTGCAGAAAACGTTTCGACTTCTGTCCAGAAGTCTTTTTCAATTCTGAATGAATGGAAGCTGTGAGACCGAGAAGTTTTATACAGGCTGACATGCCACGCACCAACATATGAAATTGGAAACTGAAATAACCCCACAACATACCTGAGATAACATGCCCATTCTATTTAAATTGACAAAACAACACATCACAGCTTAACAGAAGGGGGTTTGTAACACATACATGTAAATTGAAAGATCACACCTTAACAGTAGGGGGTTCCCTTGAGGTCTCTGGTAGAAGACACAAAACTGTATGTAAATTGACAAAAAACACCTCCCAACCAACAACAGAGGCTACTCAGAGACTAACAAAGTTCTCTGAGTAGCCTCTGTTGTTGGTTGGGAGGTGTTTTTTGATAATTATGTAGGGTACTGTGTTAGGAAAGGCTAAGTGCTTGGTAATACTGTATTGTACATGTATATGGTGCAGTAAGCAGTATGTACGTATATTTCGACTTACATCAAAAATCGGTGTACGATACCGCGTAGGAACGGATCTACATCATAAGTCGAGGACTACCTATCGGTCTTTTGCACGTGACGTCACGGCTCGTGTCTTTTTGCACTTCCGGTCGTCATGTTGGGTGGATACCGGTTCATTTAAACAGAGGAAGTCCATGTTAAACACAGTGCGATACAGAACAATAACATCAGC
This sequence comes from Garcialebias charrua, assembly GCA_038048925.1. NCBI lineage: Eukaryota > Metazoa > Chordata > Actinopteri > Cyprinodontiformes > Rivulidae > Garcialebias > Garcialebias charrua. The sequence goes on from JBBPBX010000293.1 coordinate 100,835, forward strand.
AAAATGCAAACTAAATATAAAAATGAGCAGAAGCCTTATAGAGAGAAACTCAACCTTGAAGCCAGAGAACGTTACATGGTGAAGTTAGCTTCAATTAACAACATTGATCCTTACGAGGTAGCAGCTAAGGCATGGACTTCCTCTGTTTAAATGAACCGGTCTCCACCCAATATGGCGACCGGGAGTGCAAAATGTCACGTGTCTGCAAAAGACCGATAGGTAAATTGTTAATAATGGTTTTAAATAAAGCTAATAACTAAAAGCTTCCGCTTCCACACGCACGCGAAACTGCATATTATCAGCGATAAGAACATACCTTTAAACCTACTAGGTGATACGGTCTGAACGCAACCTATGGGGATGATAACAACTGATAATGGCCATTTAATGGGCTGATAACGTTCAAACTGGCTGGAAGAGGTGCGTAGCACTGTCGCTTGAGTTGTGGACACGCTCAAAAACTTTGTGCTTTTCTCTCAAAAACACTCACAAACGTCTCCAGCTCATCTCAAAGAGTGCCTGAGCTGCATTTTGACACTTTAACGGGAGCTCACCTCTGGCAGAAAATACAAATGTATCCAAGGTCCAGGTCTAAAGACCATGCTGATGATGGATAACAATTATTGAAATACGATAATCAGTACATTAAACCATAAAGGGGGGGAGGGGGGTTAAGTTGGGTACAAAACAGGCTGAAGTGGGTAAAATGTGGGTGACAACCAATTAATATGCACAACCAAGAATGCAGTTTTGCAAGACATGCAAACCAGGCCATGATTTAAAAAAAAACTGGCTCCTCAACACGCTTACACACGACTTGACGATCATTCGGTTGCACTTCAAGTTCAGCGAGCAGCTGAAAATTCACGTATGACCGTATCGGTTCTTGCAATGTTCTCAACGTTCCACCAGAGATGCTGATGGGTGAGACGAGGCAGCGTCATTCATTTGCATAAACAAAGGCGTCTCTGCAGCCCTCTGTCCTGTACTAACCTCAGTAACTCACCGCAGGGGTTCAAATGAACAAGTTCACCCCTGGTGTACCGAAGACTGTTGCTTCAGCTGCAATGACAGCAGGCCAGCAGCATTCGCATCAGAAATAAACTTAACAACCTCTCCTTTAAAAAAAAAAAGAAGTTTAGGAACTGGGGAAAAAACCTAAGAAGCAATGAAACTATCCTAAACGTCTTAGTTTCTTTGCTGTTTTTGCTCTAAGATGATGGACTTGAATTTAAAAAAGTGTTTTGTAAAGAATGTATGGCCACTAAATTGCCCTCATTGTCCAAGCCTACATTTGTGCTCCAGCTCTCAACAGGACACTAACAGACGGAGCTGAACTCAAACGGCGGGGGTCAGAGTCTGGTCACATCCACATCTGTTCACGATGTTCTGACGGGTGCCATTTACTTATTTTCACTTCCTGCACCGCTTTCTTCTCATCTTGTCATGTGACTGTAAAGCTGCTTGTCTTTTTGACTGTACACTGAGAAGCACGTAAAGGACTAGTGTAAAAACAACTGGCTGAAAACGACTTAAAACTGAAGTACACAGCTCAAACATATGGATTATTCAAAAGCAAGGCGATGAAACTGGGATGGATTTGATGAAGGAGTCAGAACAGTGGAAATTCCTTGGAGAAATGCATGTTGCCCGCTGCCTTTCATGCAGCTAGATTGCTAGACTACGGTAATGATTTGATAGCCGTTTTGGTCAAACCTTGAAAACATCTGCACAGTCTCATGCAATATCACTATGCAATGTCATGCTCAGAGAGAGTGTTGAGAATGTCTCTCGGCTACAACAAAATAAATTTTGGATCAACATTTGTAAAGTTGGCTCAGTTATAATCATTTTTTGTGCTTGCTAATATTGAGTCACTGTGGTGGCCATCTTGATTCAGGCTGATCAGTTGTAGATGCAGCTTGGTCTCCAACAAGGCATGTGGCCGCAAAGTCTGACAAATGCACAAAATCTCAATTCTGAGGGAAACTTAGTATAATGTATTAATAAGTATTCTGCAAAAGTAATATGTATGAACAGATGAGTGAAAAAAAATAACTTTCCATACGTGCTTGTGGATACAAGTGATGGAAAAAACCTGTGAAAGTAATTCAAACATCTGTAGTTGTTACATTACACTGAACTAATTCAGATGCGCAAAATAGTTTGTAATTTGACAACGTGTGAAGCGTCGTACCAGTAAACCTGCCATGTTTGGGAAAAAATATATGATTTTTGGCCTAAAATGCTGAAGTAATGCCACTCCTCAGCATTCACCTGGATCTTTCTTGCCCCACTCAGGAGGAACTGACGGAGTGAAAATTTTGCTGCAGTGTGTGGTTATGCTGGGACAGTGAGTTCTTGTGAATGGGTCAGAGACACTTCCTGCACCCTCTGAGGCTTAATGTGGAAGAAACGACGGTTACGTATTGTAACCCTAGATTCCATGAGTGTGGGCGTAGCCCTTTAGGCGTGGCTTAAAGGGCTACGCCCACAGGAAATGGAACTCAACCTCTCCTTCTCAAGTCCCGCCCCATCGGCTCATCCGACGTCCCCAGCCAATGATTAGAGTCCAGCATGGGGAGATTAGATCCTATTAGCGCAAAGGCAAGATGCCCATTAACCTCACTACAGCACCCTATTTATACATTAGTCATTTAAACACAACCTGCTTTGCTTTGCCTTGTTTTAAAGCATTTCCTTTGTTTTGTGGCTTTACATGCATCAATATATTTTTTTACCTTTTGGATTAACAGTGGGTAATCGCTGCCACTGCACCAACTCTGTCATTGTGACCTCTTGCTGTGACAGATCTCCTATTAGCACAATCTTTTCCTGTCCTTATCGTTGAGAGATAACCACATACACACCGAGGCATCCTCTGGGCTACAAGCGGTACATCCACTTTCTCACCTGAGATGCCACACAACCAGTAACTGCAGTTATCCATCGTAAAAAATGGATTAGTGAATGACGCAAATAGCATAAATAAATTCAATTTTGTTAAGAGAGAAAGCTGCTACACTCTAAAGGGAACTGACATTTTTGCAAAGCCAAGGTATAGGACTACGGTAGTTTGAAGGGACGGTTTATTTCTATACAGGGAGTGGAATTGTGGAATGTTTTGGGAAATGATGTTAAAGATGTTAACTCTATGATTAAGTTTTAAAAAATTAACAAAACTAAACTGTTAACAAAATACTAAAGCTTTTAGTTAAGTGTTTAATGTACTAATTATATGCTGATTGTGAAAAGTTACTCTTTTGCTGTTCTTTATGGAAGATTATTGTTTGAATTGATTGTTTGAACTTGTTTTGTTTTTGAAAAAAGGGGCAGACTACCTTTCATTTAATATATTCTTTCACAATTTATGATATGTTTTTTTTTCTTTATCTTTTGGGTTTTAATGTAAAATGAATAAATAGAAATAAAAATTGAGCTGCAGGTGCTGCAAGGAGACTAGTCAAAGCAAAGAAATGCTCAAAACTGCAACTGCAGTGCAGTTAGCTGAAAATGGCTGTGGTCGAAGCAGCGGCGCTTATAGAGATGTCTGGCAAACCGTGCATGTACGTGCACAAGTGTGTGTGGTGCGACAAAGAGGGGGGTATCAGGCGGATATCACTTCACCCGGTGCAAACTTGTGATTACCTTCCCACTGGAAGATTAAGCTGAGGCAAGCAGGAGGAAAGCAGCGAGATGCGTTCTGGCCTAGTTTGAGCCTCGCTGGCTTCCGTATCACACCACTGAGCTCAAGTACACTGCATACGCTCGCCACACCGCTCCCTCCCTTCCTCCCTTCTGCTCTTCCTCCACCTATCTATTTCTGACACTGAATACGCAGGCCTCTCCTTCACCACACCATCAGTGATATACGCAGACATACATGAGCTAGAGTCAGAGAACACGCGTGCATCTGCAGGCACAACTGATGCAAATGAACTCTTGTGCTCAGACTATTTGCTTTCTGCAGGTTCAAACGAACAGAGAGCCACATCAGTGGAGCCGCTCGTAGTTTGATTTGACTGTCAAAGCAGAGGGAAGAACAGCTTTGAAAACTCAAGTCTCATTTTATTTGTGTGATTTTGAGTTTTAGATATGGCTCACTCAGAAAACGCAACGTGTGCCGTGTGAATTTTAATGAACCCAACTTAATAGGACATCCACAAGTCAAAAGAAGAAGGGAGGAAAATAAAGCAGAAGATAAATGTCTATGTTTGACACTGGTTTTTGTTTTCTTCCTCGCCACGTTTAGACATTGCTGACCGAAAAAAACATAACCAGTCAGCATTTTTTTTAAACGACCAGCTGACAACTGTTTTCAGTTCATTTGGTATTACATGTGTTTACACTCACACAAATTCACACATGCTCCCCACAGACAAACCAACAAAAATGGATGACTATTAACATAGTTAAGCAGTTTTAAAGCTTAATATTGAGATTAATAAATACTTTTCCGGACCCCACAGGAACTTTGTTTTAAAGTCAGTCACCAATAAATTATGAAAATCAGAGATTTTCGCAAGGAGTGGCATTGCACTGGAACTAAGCTACACTCTTTGAGACAGCCGTGGTTCAGTAATGATCCATTCCTGCACTTCAGGCGTCTCACAGAACAAGAAGGAATGCACACAGAATGCTGACACAGCAAAAAGCCTCTCTGCAGCCGTAAATCTCTAAGATGGACCAATATTTTAACATTTAACTGACTGATAACATTTCAGGAGGTTGTAATTTACCATAGAAATACATTTAAATTTAAATTATTTTCATGTGTCTGGCTCTTGCATAACTAATTCTTTGACGACATGCAGTCACAAAAAAGTATCAACAAGAAAAACCTGCTGTCAAATATGGTGCCATTTTGCAGCGTGTCTTCTCCTGTAAGATAAACTCCTTTTCGTGCTTTTTTAAGTTTTTCTTCCATGAAAACCACAATCCCAAAGCCAAACACTGACGTATTTTTCTGGTTGACGCGAACACTGCAGCATTATTGGCTGTTTTCTGCTGAATAAGCGCGCCAGAGCTGCCTTTAATTAAAAATTGAGGGAGGAAAAAGAATAGGTTTACACGCTGTTGTGCACCGAATGAATAATTAAGAGTGGGCAGCAGCAGGGTGCTGCTGGGAGGTGAAGACAGGTGAACGGTGTCATGAATCCTTTCTTCTCGGCTTCACTTCTGTGTTCAGTTTACAACAACTATAGCAACAGCTGCTGTAAAAACAGCCCGTCGAAGGAAATACTGTAACCTAAAACACAGTTTATAATTACCCTCCACTTAAAAATCTGCAAATTATTTTTACAGCACACTAAACACACACTCCCAATACGTCTTTTTTATTGACTACAAATGCTGTAAAACTTGGGATAATAACTAAAAATCATTCTTATCAGGCAGAAAACAGGCAGAAAACATTACTGTCATCCTACATTATTTTATCAACTGAAGTTATTGAAGTTCCATGATTTTGTAGATTATAATATTTTATCAGTTATGCGGACGGTCCACCTCAATCCAGGGAATTGGATTATGGAATGGTTTGGAGAATGAAATTAAAAATGCCAAGTCATTTAAGAAAATTATCAAAACTAAATTGTTAAAAAATATATAGCGTAATGTGTATTGTAGAAAATTAGAACGAGTTTTTCCATTTTGTTCTGTTACTGGAAGATTATTATTGTTTGAACTGATTGTTTGAAAAAAGGGGCAGATATAACATTTTTTTCTTCTTTCTGCTACCTTTCATTTTTTATATTTTGTATGTATGGGGGAGCGGCATGGTCTCCAGTTTTTTTGCCAGTGTAGGCTCACAGGATTTCAGCACCCCCTCGCTCCTGGACAGCTCCGTCCAATCAGCTGCGCGCTTTCCTAACGCGTCATCCTCCTTCCTCATCCTCCTTCCCTTCATCGCTGAAGCATGGCGGCGGACATGTCTGATGAAAGGCTGACTTTTATTCTTTCAGCCGCCTTTAAGTCACATTATATTTAGACACATTAATTTAAAAAAAGGAGAAATGACTGAGCACGCGGGGGCTGAAGAGATGAAAGGGTTTTGAAATGACGTGTGTCCGGTTCCTTTACAATGTCACACGACCTTAGCAGCTGGCCAGGCCTGCAGGGTTTATCCAACATGGCTCATAATGCTATATGAATATATGAATATTGACTTCACTTGCATGTGAGTAAATAAAATACATTAATAAACGCATCAGCTTGAGGATTCAGCCGCATCCATCCATGATGCACCTGATGAAACGAAGCCGGACATGGACACGGGTCGGATCATCCAGGAAGTTTAAAAGCATCACTGAAATATTGGGGCTCATTTTTTGTCACCACACGTGCCGTTTAAAAAAAAACACTGGTGCAAAATGAATCATCAAACGTAACGGTGCAATGATGCGCCACCATTAAATTCATTTATCCGGTTTTGGTGAAACAAAGAGGAACGCTGCGTTTGTGAGATGAAAAAGCCGGAGAAGCCGGCAGTGGGCCACACAATGAGCCTCACACACCCACAGAGAGGCAGGTGCTGCGCCCATAGCTGCAGCCGAGCGCAACACACACAAAAATACACCAACCAAATGAATGAAAAGCCGCCGAGGAGATGCGTCAAACTCACCTAAAATGATCCAGAGCGAGCCAGCGACCAACACGAACGTGAGCATGTCTGTCTCATTGGGTCAGGTGTTCCGTGTGTCAGGACTGCAGCATCGACTGCAGCGCGCAGGTCTCCGACAATCTGGGGAGATTAAAGGAGGGAGGAGGGGGGAGAGAGCCAGCTAGAGACAAGACAATGTATATATATCTGAGGCAGCTAGTGGGGGGGATCGGGGCAGGGAATGGAGGGGGTCCAGCAGTTCTCACTGGGAAGATTCTGTCGAAAATGATCAAGTCGAGTGGGAAAATAAATTATATAAATAAATAAAAAGCGCAAACGGGCGTCTTGAGCATCCTTCCGCTTGCGGGGTTTCTATGCGCAATGTCACACTGAGGCGTTTAAAGTCACCGTGGACTGCACGAGCATGCACACTTATTTATTCAACTTTCATTTATTTACACCAACTGACCCTGAAGCCACCGCAGTAATATTATAAAGCTGCTATAATTTGATTCCCTGTGTTTTTATTTCATGCAGATGTTGCGCAAAATGCAGATGTTTCATTTTTGCAAAATTTCCCCTAATATTGATTCATATAAAGATTTAATTAGGGGGGGTGATAAATCACGCCATCCTTCCAGCTGAGCACGCTGTCTGTGACATGGAGTACAGTATAGGTTTGCGTCACAGTCACGTGACGTATCAGACCACGCCCAGTGAACGAAAGTAACCTTGAGAAAGGCTGACTGACACAGATACACATGCAGGATATGAGGGAGAACATGACGAGGCACAGTCGGAAGAAGGCGGGAAATAAATTGACATTAAAATGGCAGAACTGACTGTTAAACTCTTTTATTTTACAAAATCCCTTAAAAAAAATACTGTTTTTTCCATTTGAAAACGAAATAATTTGACTGTAAACAGGTCACTGGTAACAAAAAAAAAAGCAGTAGCCTAATCTCTTCTTTGAGCAGTGCACCTCACTTTTTGTTATCCCTCTGCAAAAAAACAACCACATACATAGTTTAAAGAATGAGCCTGCACACAAACAGCTAAGCCCTTCATTCATGCACACTGACAGACAACCAGCCAACCAGACACACGAGAAGGATGGCCAATCAGGGTACGAACTGTAAATAGGCTTTTATCTCAATTAAGTTTGTAATTTTTAATCAAGTTACCTATATGCTTGCAGGGCACGAGCAGAGTGAATGCAGCGGCACACATTTGATTACATATTTGTTTATGCACAGGTATCCTCGGGTCACGACGGTCTCGAGTTACGACGTTTCGTGGTTACGTCACGCATCTCCATTAAAAAAATATATATATATACATATTTTGAAAAATCTTATTTTGAAGCCAATTTACGCAGTTTCCGGCAGTTTCTGGTTAGCTGCGGAGGCTACAGCTTGCCCTGTACTCTCTAAAAAAGCTGGTCCTCTGGACATTCAAAAAAACAAAACAAAACTTGTTGGAGCAAGCTGGACAGGCAGCCGGCTTTGGACGGACCGTGTCCGATCAGAGGTTGCTGCGCTCGGATACATGAGCTGGGAGCTGAACGGCGGTTTTACGTCATAAACGGAATGGAGAATACAGCGGAGGGACAGATGGACGAAGGAAAACGCTTCACCAGCATACCATAGGTTATTAACTCTTTTTTCCCTTCATTATGGCTCCTAAATGTATGTGTTTTTGATGATTATGTAGGGTACTGTGTTAGGATAGGCTAAGTGCTTGGTAAAATACAATACTGTACGTATAAGGTGCAGTTTGGACGTATGTTTCGAGTTACGTCGAAACTTGCTTTACAACGCCACGCAGGAATGGAACTCCGTCGTAAGTCGTGGACTACCTGTATTTTGCATGGGATCAAAGTACATTCAAGAAAATTAGGAGCATAAACATGACACAAATGAATTCTCAAACGTAATGTGTTATCATAAGGCAGAAATTACTGCACATAGGGGAAGTCAGGTTTAAATGTAGATACTAACTCTCCAAGAGTGGCGAGCTGCTGTCGTTCGAATAAAACTGAGCACATGATTACAACGACGGAGGTGAAATCTTTGGGTGTTATTATTGATGAGAAATTAACATGGAAACCTCACATAAACAATTTGAGAACAAAAATATCTAGATCGATAGCAGTTCTGTATAAAGTAAGAGAGTTATTCACTGATAAAGCAATGTTTATGTTGTATAATGCAATAGTTGTTCCTTATTTGGTTTACTGTATTGAAGTCTGGGGTAAAGCATGTAAAACTATAACTAATCCTTTATGTTCATTTTACAGAAAAGAGCTGTATGAATTATTATGAAAAAAAACTATAGATATCCGTCGACTACTTTATTTTATCAACTGAAAATTCTGAAGTTTTTTTTATTTTTATTTTTATTTATTTTTTATTTATTTTTATTAAAGTTTATTCATTTTACATATTTAAGAAAAACAACATAAAAGATAATGGAAAAAAAAACCATTTCATAAATATGAGAAAAAAATCAAAATACATAAAATGAAAGGAGGCAGAAAGAAGAAAATTTTCTTATTTTGTCTGCCCGTTTTTTTCCAAATCAAAAAAAACAAAACAAACAATTTACAAACAAGCAATTCAAACAATTAACTACCAAAAACAACAGATCAATTTAGTAACATTACACACTCAGTAATCAACAAATAGATTAGGATGCTTTACTTATAGCTTTAGTATTTTGCTAGCAGTCTAGACTTGATAATTTTTTTGAATTTCATCACAGAGTTGACATCTTTAACATCTTTTTCCAAAACATTCCACAATTCCACTCCCTTATTCGAAATAAAACGCCCCTTCAAACTAGACCTATACTGTATCTAGGTTTAACAAACATTTCAGTTCCTTTTAAGTTCTATGATTTGGTTAATTATAACATTTTGTTGCTTATGTATAAGGCACATAAAGGCATGTTGTCCGTTAATATTCAAACAAATTTTGGTTAAAAGAGAGAGTGTATATTTTCTTAAAGGAATTGAGATGTTTGTGAAGCCTTATTTTAGTACTAGTTTGATAGAACGATCCACAATAATTCAGGGAATAGGATTGTGGAATGGTTTGGATGATAACGTTAAAAATGTCTGATCACTGTGTACATTTAAGAGACTGATAAAGAAGAGCTTCTTGAAAGAATATGGAAATCGTTAATATAAATCTACTTAAGTTGTTGTCTGACTTGATTCACGGTAGATGTTTGAGTTTTTATGTTTTTAATTTAGCTAGATTGTTATTGTCTTTGTGAATTACCTTTTAATTTTGTAAAAAAAAATTGATTTACATTAGAATTAAGTAAAAAAGGGGCAGTTTTCATAAGACTAGTTCTTCTTCTGCCACCTTTCATTTTATTGTATTTACATTTTTTGATTGTATTGCATACATACATACATACATACATACATACATACATACATACATACATACATACATACATACATACATACATACATACATACATACATACATACATACATACATACATACATATGTATGAGAAGCTTTTAGTACATTTTCAATATATTTGACTAATTCTGTACTCATCAACCATGACATTCTTTGTTTAGCAGGCCAATTTAAAGAGCTGAGCCATTCTAATGTGTAAACAGGTGTGTCCAGACTAAAGCAAACACTGATTTCAACAGGACGGACCGAGAATGAGTCTTGTTTGCGTTCAATTATGGAAGGAAGCTCACGAAATGCAACAAGTCTGAGAAAAACAATGAGGTAAAATTTCCAAGTCCACAAAGACAATTAGTAGAGGAAGAATTATTGTGCATTTGTTTTTGAAAAACTTATTTTAAGAATTCATTCTAAACTTTTCTAAACCACTTTACAGTATTATGTTCATTAAATGTTTAAAGGTTCAGTCTGCAGTTTCTGTAGAACAGCAGCACTTAGAAAAAATTTCAACAAGCAAAGCATTCTGATCCCTCCCCCTCAGAGCCATATATGGCTCTGCCCCCTTGTGGTCTGTTGAAATTTGAATTCAAGCTCTGTTTTTATTGGCTGATTCAAATTCAAGCTCGGTTTTTATTGGCTGGTTACAAACTTTGTTTTTATTGGCTGGAAAATGGCGGGTCACTTTTTCTTTTTAGAAATGCTTATTTACCACCTGGAGAAGCAAGGGGACAATATTTTTTTAGTTTTTTCAGAGATTACCTCTCTAACATCAATCTAGTGACAGAGTGAAGAAATATGTTAAAATATATATTGTTTGAAAAGTTACAGACTACATTACAATCTTACATACCCCAGCTTTAAGGTTTTAGTTTTAGAGTTGGTGTAAATTTTTATACTCTTATACCATTATGCAAAAACTCAGGACAGTGTCACAGTTTTACTATTTTATGCTTATGTCTATTATTATATGTTTCAGTGTTTCAATGTTTAAATAGTTACTGTTGCACCGAGGGACTGAGAGAAACGAAATTTCAATTCTGTGTATGTCCTGTACATATTGCAGTTCTGACAATAAAGTTGACTTTGACTTTGACTTTTTTTTTTGCCAACACTAACTCTGTATTCATTTTTTTAATCCTGTTTTAATGGCATGGTTAATGTTTCCTCAGCCCGCTAACTGCAGGTTAATGTAAGATAGTGGCTCGCCTTATCTGGGCTGACAGCGCCGGTGCTAAACTCTGAAAAGTATAAAGTACTAGAACACCCAATAGGGTAAAGACTGTTAATCGTCCCAAGGCTGGACGGAGCGTAACTCTACAACTATTACTCTTGTTTGTCATGTGCCTTCTGCCTTTCAGTCCACCTCTGTGATCAAACTCCAAGTCAAAAATTCCCTCTTCTTCCTTGTATCTGTTATGAAAGGCCAAAAGGTGTAAAAACTGGTAATAAAGTGGCTATAATATATATTCTTTTTTTAATAAAAGCAGACTAAAATGAGCAGTAAAATAATATAATAGAATAATGTTAAAATTTCCAGTAAAAGTTTTAAGTGATTGTCTTCAGCAAGCTTAGTCGCAAAATGCTTTGAAAAACTGGTCATGACCCAAAAACATCCATCAACATCAACGAGGACCCTCACCAGTATGCATACCGTGAGAACCAATCAACAGAGGACGCCATCTCCTCTGTGGTCCACACTGCTCTCACCCACCTGGATCAGAAGGACTCATACATGCGCATGCTCTTTGTGGACTTCACATCTGCCTTCAACACCATGATCCCCCAAACTCTGATAGACAAACTATCCACACTTGGACTAAGCCCCTCCATTTGTAACTGGGTACTAGACTTCTTAACAAACAGACCACAGTCCGTGAAGATCCACAACTTCTCCTCCTCCACCATAACCCTCAGCACTGGCTCTCCTCAAGGATGTGTGCTGAGCCCCCTTCTGTTCACTCTGCTCACATATGATTGTACAGCCACACATCCAGGCTGTCATATTGTTAAGTTTGCAGATGATACAGCGGTGGTGGGATGCATCACAAACAATGATGAGTCCAGCTACAGACAGGAGGTGGAACACCTGGAGAGCTGGTGCAAAGAGAATAACCTTCACATGAATGTGAAGAAGACAAAGGAGATGATTGTGGACTTCAGAAGGAACAAACAACACACCCCACTGAACATAAGTGGATCTGCAGTGGAAGTGGTCTCCAGCTACAAGTACTTGGGTGTACACTTGAATGATAACCTCAGCTGGAGCAACAACACCACCAGCCTGATCAAGAAAGGTCATCAGAGACTCTACTTCCTCAGACGGCTGAGACGAGCTGGTCTGAGCAGCCCAGTTCTCACCTCCTTCTACAGGTGTGCAGTGGAGAGCATCCTGTGCTCCAGCATCAATGTGTGGCATGGAGGCTGCACAGTTGCAGAGAGGAAAGCTCTACAGAGAGTGGTGAAGGCTGCACAGAAGTCTGTTGGAGTCAGTCTCCCCACCATCACAGACATTTACACCTCCAGATGCAGGAAAAGAGCCACCTGCATCATGAAAGACCTCACTCACCCAGCACACTCACTCTTTGCCCCACTCCCCTCAGGACGGAGGTTGAGGAGCATCAAATGTAGAACCACTAGACTGAGGAACAGCTTCTACCCTGAGGCTGTTAGACTCATGAATAAATAAATAATAAGAATAATCACTGCAAAATATCACATCATGCTGATGCTGATCTGTTTTCTTGTTGCTGTGTTCATCTGTGACCATCTGCTCATACAGACTCATGTTCGTGCTGCTGTTTGTAATGATGTTTTTCTATTACATTAGTGCTTAGTGTATTTCTAGTTGATGTTTTTCTTAGTTCATATCTTAGATGTTATTACTGTTTTTCTCTTACATTTTGTTGTTGGATGTAACTGGGACCCTGTGTACATAATCTCGTTTCATCACATGTTCCACATTAGCCTGGTTAAAACCAGACCCTGCCTTCACTTAAGGGAAATGAGAATTGAGCGGAGCTGTGCAGGAAGGCGAGGGCCAGGCTAGTTCCACATGCAAATGACAATAAAGACTCTCTGACTCTGACTTAAAAGTGTTTTTAAATATGCACTGATTGTGTTAGAGGATGTCTAATTCAAATGCATTTGAACCCATAAGACAGACAGAAAACTCTGACCATGCTGAGACTGGTGGGGGCGACACCGGACTCTGCAACACAACAACCAGCTCCTTCTCTCGGTTAGTAATTTAATACAGAAAGTCGTAAAATGAGTGGAAACGAGGTGAGAGCTGTTGTCACAAAGCAGCAGAGGAAGAAGGTAGAGCTTTATGTTTGTGATATTAGAATGCTGCTTTTTTTTCTTTTTTCGGCAAAGCGGAATTGATTGAAGTAAAATCACCTTTTTTTCCTGCTTCACAGATGAAAAATTAGGAGAACTGAAACTATTTTATATGTTAAAAACAAGGAGATCTTACATATTAGAATGGCACTAATAAAGGATTTTATTATTGTTCTATAACAATAACTGGGAGTGGTGGTGCAGAGGTTAGAGAATGTAGGCGATTGGAAGATCGCTGGTTCAACTCCCAATATCGTCAACATCAAAATGTTGGTGGGATAGGTGAAACACCCACACTCATTTGCCCCACTCTGGACCCTTGAGCAAGGCCTTTAACCCCCATCTGCTCCCTTGGGCATCCTAGACATCAGCTCTCTGCTCCACACAGAGGGCTGTGGTAGCTCGGTGGTTTGTGGTTGCGTCAGGAAGGACATCCGATGTAAAAAATAAACGCAAAGTCTTCCTGCGACTTAGTTCAGTGTGGTGACCCCTGAGGAAGGGAGCGGCCAAAAGAAGAAAAATATATATTGTGCAATAACAAAGGGAAGTAATTAAACTTTTTGTCTAAATTTGACTGTAATCAATTTGTTTTATGTTAAAACTATTTTATATCATATTTTTCGGACAACAAGGTGCACCAGGCACATCAACGAACGCATGTGTACATAAGGTGCACCAGATTATAAGGTGTATCAAGCGAAACAAAACAGTCAGATAAGTCCAACTTTATTCATCTCATTCACAATAACCACATAAAATCAGTTTGAGGTCAGTAAACACAACCAGAGTTAATACATAAAGCTCACTGTCGATTTTTGAGAAAACTCAAGGGTTTCAAGTGTGCCTTATAGCCCGAAAAATAGGGTATTTTGAATTGCTTACAAAAAGGTGTAAACTACATGTATTTCTCTTTAAAGAGTGATTGTAGCATTTTAAATTCAAAGTTAAACACTTACTTTTATAGTTGTACTCATTATTTAAAAAAATAAATAATCTGATGCTTATCAGGTGAATGTTTCTGTTCAGTGCCCGGAGACGGCTTCTGTTGTGACTTGGCGCTATATAAATACAGGTAGTCCTCGACATACGACCAAGATCCGTTCCTACGTGGCGTCGTAGACCGATTTTCGACGTAAGTCGGAATATACGTACATACTGCACCATACACATGTACAGTACTGTATTACCAAGCACTTAGCCTATCCTAACACAGTACCCTACATAATTATCAAAAAACACATACATTTGAGAGCCATAATGAAGGGGAAAAAGAGTTAATGGCCTACCAGGACGCTGTTGACGCCGTTCTCCTCGGTCCATCTGTTGTACCTGTATTCCGTTTTCCGTTTACGACGTAAAACCGCGTTCACAGTACAGTACTATTCCTCCGCCGCTGCACCGCGTACAGTACAATATTTTCCGCCGCTCCACCGCATAAAGTACAATATTTTCCACCACTGCTTTACGTTTACGACGTAAAACCGGTCCATCTGCCGTATTCCGCATTCCGTTTACTACGTAAAACCGCATTCACAGTGCAGTGTATTTCTCCGTCGCTACGTTTACGACGTAAAACCGGTCCATCTGCCGTATTCCGCATTCTGTTTACGACATAAAACCGCGTTCACAGTACAGTGCAGTGTATTCCTCCGCCGCACGTCACGACGTTTATGACGCAAAACTGCGTAACTCAAAATAAGGCTTTTCATAGTACAGTAAATGGGAGATGCGTCGTAACCACAAAACGTCGTACCTCGAGACCGTCGTAACCCGAGGACTACCTGTAAACTGAATTGAACGGATGTTCTTTCTAATGCATGCAGTCTTACACGTTTTCCCATGTGCTAAAATGTTCCCCGTCTGCTGAACTTCATCTCTAAAGACAAAGGTAAATCTGTTTGCAGGGTCCCACCTGCACTGCAACACGGCTCATGAGGGCTTTGACTTGATCCAGTCGGTGTCGATGGGATGTCAAAGCAGATGGCCCAGTGGAGAGATTGGAATGCTCAAGCAGCTTTCCTCACGCCAAAGCCTCAAATTAATGTTTTATCCCTTCAGGTGGCCTAAATATTCAGATTAATTGACACTATATGTGCGTGGCATGCAACTAATTTTCACTGGAGTTTGTCAGCAGAGCTGAAACACTTTGGTTGAAAGTTAGAAATAACAACGCAGAAAACTCATGCTTTACCTCAATTATGTTATCTATAAAAGATGACATGCATGTTAGCTTTTGTTTGAAGCACATTTAAAAGAAATGCCATTTGGCCAATATTGTATTGTATTGTATAATTTTATTCATTTCATATTAAAAACAATGACAATTTTTTTAGAAAGAAAAATAAACAAAAAAACATAAAATGAAAGGAAGCAGAAGAAGAAAAATGTCTTATCATATCTGCTCCTTATCAAACAATCAATTCAAACTATCAATTCAAACATTAATATACTTATTGTAATACAAAAATATACAGTCTCATCAAAAGTATATACAGTAGTCTCATCAAAATACATATTATAATTTGTTAAATTAGAATCAAATTAATTATAACTCTTCAACAAAATAGTTTTAATCATTTTCTTAATATTTGTATGGACTTCGCATTTTTTACATTGTCCTAGACCATTCCAAAGATCAATTCCTCTTATTGTAGTAGACCTACCCTTCAAACTGGTTCTATACTGTACTGAGGTTTAACAAACATTTCTATTCCCTTTAAATTATAGCAACTAATCCTTTTCACAAAATAAGTTTGAATGTTAGATGGTAGTGAGGAAGTATGAGCCTTATACATAAGTAAAAGAATATTATAATCAACCAAATCATAAAACTTAAGTGATTTCAATTGACAAAACAAAGTACCAGAAGGATGACAATAATGTTTCCTCATTATAATTCTTACAGCTCTTTTTTGCAAAATAAAAATAGGCTTAGTTGTTGTCCTACATGCTGTACCCCAAACATTTACACAATAAATTAAATGCGGAACTATAATTGTATTATAGAGCAAGTGCAAAGCATTATCATTCAACAAGTCCCTTACTCCATATAATACTGAATATGATGACTGAAGAGAGAAAAACAGAAACAAAACATAAATAAAATTATTGAAATATCAAAAGTTTGGCATTTCGATCAATGTTGCAAACGTTCAAATGGGAAATCTTATTATTGCAAGATGTAATGCTAAAACATGTGTAGCTACTAGCACATCAAATTTTAGCTTATAGCTGTTTTTAGTCTTTATTTATTTATTTTTTACTTAACTTTTGTTCTTTAGCAATGGGGCTGCAATGAACTGTGCTGACTCCAAACAACAATCAGTTATAGACATACTTCCAGTGATTACTTTCTGAAAGTTTAATTAAAATCTAGTGGTTCATGAGATATTTTGCTAACAGACAAACTGACCCCAACAGTTAACTTAAAAAGTTTAACATAAAGAATTTGTTTCATGAGGAGCTTTTAAGTTGTGAGAGATTCTCAGCTACAACAAAACACTTTTTTAGTACAAATGTAAAACTGACTAAACTTTGCAGCCATCTTGAATTGCGTTGGCTCTAAGAGTGAATCGTGTTTCATTTACAAATGTAAGATGTTCATCAATATCCGTCCCGTGATTCACAAAATGTTTCTTTAACTGTCAGACACCGTTGACTAGTATCAAATTTGTAAAGAAAAATCTTAATCAGCTGCATCGCTGCACAAAAATCACCTTGCAACCAGTTTGTGCTCAGAATACATGTTGTGGATGAGTCTCAGCTACTACCACAACAGATTTTAGATCAAAATTGGGTAAGTTAGCAATTTTTGGGATGTTAAGGTCATTTGGCAGTCATATTTAATTGGGTTAACAAAAAATAATAATCTAAACCCAATCATGACACGGAATCCTGGTCTGGATTAAGAAAGAAATTTGCTATGAAGACATGTGATTTCAGTTTAGGCTACTCTTATAAACTATTCATTTGTTTAGTGAAGGTAATAATAGACTTTGATAAAAAATAATAATAATGCATGAATAAATAAAAGCTTCTTATCCTCTCCTCTCTGCAGAGGCCTGCAGTTTTAGGAAAACGGGGATGATATTCCCCTCGGAATCCAAAACTCCTGCATTCACCGGGAAAGCCCGCACGCCTGCAGGTTGCCGGTTGAAAAACTCCGCTGGAAAAATCCCTGCGCTTCCCTCCCAGATGGAGCGCGCGCTTGGAAGCGCGCATCCACCGGGAAGCCCCGTGCAGGAGGCAAAATAAATGATGAGGCATTTATGGGGCTTCCCGAGGTCTCTTTGTGTGTTGATACTAAAAAAACAACAACTAATTTTCACCTCTTTTAAATCCATACACATCACGCGCGTGTTATAGTCACATGATAACGTGCTTGACAGCTCTGTGGCGTGTCTGCCCACGCAGGCCATGCCACTTCCACACAGCGGTTGCAGCAGCGAAGCCTGCTCCACACTCCCTCTAGCGGTCGCTTAAATTACTACACCATTTCTTGTAAATGCTCCACTTCTCACAGCCGCGGCTGTTTATACTGAAAGGGCTTGTCTCGTGCACGCGTTTGTCGTGTCACTTGGCCGTCGGATGAGCTGTGTACACCTTTTTCTCCTGCAAAGCACACATTTATAATATTACGTTCATAAAATATTACACAAATAGGACTATCACGTTTTGGTTTTCATAACCTGCTGAGGTTTCATATTTTGCAATTAGTAAACAAAACAAGCAACGTTGAAGCATTTTAATGCAGAGTTATGGACATTTGCAATCAAATTAAATCGGAATATGACAAGTCATATATGCTTTTATACTTCTGACTACGTGCAGCGACCTGATGTTGATAATATTAACTTCCTTCTTGCCTTCAACCGTGTGATTTCTCGGAAACGGGTCCACTGCTGCACAGAAAGGCTCAGAGCGCATGCGCGTACTGTAAAAAATAGTTGCATGGTAAATAACTATAACCATATCACTTCAGTTCAATTCACAACAGAAGTCGTCTCAGGGCACTGAACAGAAACATTCACACACACAACTATCAGTTAATAACAATATTTAGCACAGTTTAAGGTATTTTTTAAGGTGATGCAACTGTGTGCAAAAATGCATTTATGAATATGTGTTTTGTGCAAGTAATGTTATGTCTTTCACACATTGCACACAACACAAAGATTTTAACACTGGACTCTGTGTCATCATCAAAACGGGTTATTCACTCAACTCATGGTCATGTGCTCATTCAGTTTGCACTACTTCTTATATTTGCACTAATGTTTGTATTACATTACTGCCTATAGTCATACTACTGTTTACATTCACTGTTTACATTTATTACTACTGTTTACATTTACACTACTTTTTATATCTACACTACTGCTGATATATATATTATTTTTTACTAGCCTTATTGCATATGCCACTTTACCTCTATACCAATATCAACTACCTCATACATATACTGTGTACATAAACTTCATATGCTGCTTTGTCACTCTATTACAAATGTCAATGCCAGAACTTTCATTTTATTTTATAGATATACTTTTTACACTTTTATACTACTATGCAAAAAACTCAGGACAGTATTACACTTTTTATTATTTCATTTTATGCTTATGTTTATTAAATGTTTAGTGTTTTAGTGTTGGTGTAACTTTTCATACTTTCATACTACTACTATGCAAAAACTACTATGCAAAAACTCAGGACAGTATTACACTTTTATTATTTCATTTTATGCTTATGTTTATTAAATGTTTAGTGTTTTAGTGTTGGTGTAACTTTTCATACTTTCATACTACTACTATGCAAAAACTACTATGCAAAAACTCAGGACAGTATTACACTTTTATTATTTCATTTTATGCTTATGTTTATTAAATGTTTCAGTGTTTTAGTGTTTAAATGGTTACTGTTGCACCGAGGGACAGAGAGAAATGCAATTTCAATCCTGTGTATGTCCTGTACATGTTGCAGTTTTGACAATAAAGTTGACTTTGTCTGTTGTGAAAGTTTAATCATTTTGTACTTATTTTAGGTAATGTTTTTATTTTATTTTACTAGATCTTGGAAAAAATATATGCAATCCTCAGTTAAAAGAAAGAAAATTCCCACACAGCATGTTTGCTGTAACACATCCCCACACAGAAGCTGTCCATGAACCATCCTGAGAGAATAGTTTTTTGTTTTTTTTTCTTCTGCCCGTACAGATATTTCTTACAGTGCGCAGAAGCTGATGGGGAATACCCAGTCTGCGCGTAACAGGAGCCAGAAGGCGTTATATAAAGAGTTCACTCCAGCACTGGCACAATCAGTTCAAGACAGCTCTCCAAGAGGAATAACTTACTGCTCTACAACAAACTAGTCGGAATAAATCTTTTGCATCTTTCTTTCAATCTCGGATAACAGAGAAAGCTGAATCTGTAAGTGTTTTATTTTTATTTTTATATAGGAATCATTTTGCACGTTCTTCTTTTTTTTACTGTTTATGTCGCTTCCTTTGTTTAACAAAAGAAGTAGAGATAGAGTAACTTTATAAGTCTGCTTGCTTTACTTTTATTTATGGATATCATGAGAAAATTGTTGTGCATCAAACGCATTCGTGCGCAAATTTGGCTCAAGTCCGCAAACATGCACAGAATTTAAACTCCACTTTTTTTTTAATCTATGCCACTTTTATCACAGAGAAAACTCGAAGGTTCATTTTAAGGTTTTTAAAAGTTCAAATATTTCCAGTCAGTGGGCATTTCATGGTCGGTTGGCACGCTCACTCCCACGCGCAAACGCCCCCCTTTTTACGCGCCCTCTTTTTACGCGCCCTCCTCATCCGGGTGAACTCCTCCTCACCTCTCTGCGCGGCCAGCAGGGCAGCTATAAATCGTATCTGAGGCGGATGTGCGGGTTCAATTGCTGTCATTTCACACTCTGGAAGGTCTCACTTATCTAAAAGCCTCCTTTCCTTCTGTTGCTGCACATTTTAGGCAACCATGCCAGTGTCAAGGATGAGGATGAGGCCATGGCTGGAGAAGATGATCGACTCCAACGCCATCTCCGGCCTGAAATGGGTGGATAAGGTGAGAGTTCTGCAAGACAGTTCTATATTTGATCTCTGCCAGGTGGCATGCATCTTTCGTGCATGCTATTGGAGGAAGTTATGCTGCAAAGCAGAATTTTTTTTTAGGAAATATTTGGCGACAGAAGCGATGCACTGACAAGAAGTAATAATGCAGTTTGTCTAGATTTGGCAGGAAACTCGTTCTGTTCAGCCAAAGTTCAAGTGGGACGTCGGTTCAACAAGCCGATGCTATTTTGTTGTGCCTTTTATTCTGCTGCAGTTTTGCAACTCCAAATGTTTAAGAAAAAGCGACACTTTGGGGAGAATCTAAAAGTTTTGTCACATTCAAATTGATTTTAAGGCGAGCGTATACTAAGCCAACATTTCTTGTTTATTACAGGACAGGACGATGTTCTCGATTCCGTGGAAACACGCCGCTCGACACGGCTGGGAATTAGACAAAGACGCGTGTCTGTTCAAAGAATGGGCCATTCACACAGGTGAGCTGGCATGAAGAGGCACGCCCGCTCAGCATTATCGAGAAAAAACAAGAAGAAGATATAAAATATACTAAATGCATGTTGCTCTCTGCAGGGAAATACGTTCCAGGACAGGCCTGCGATCCCAAAACATGGAAAGCCAACTTCCGCTGCGCGATGAACTCCCTGCCTGACATCGAGGAGGTGAAGGACCAGAGCGTCAACAAAGGTCACCAAGCCATGCGTGTCTTCAGGATGCTGCCTGCTGCTCCCAAAGGCAGAGGTGAGACACCTTAAAAGTCATTTCGATTTTCTAAGCTCGCAAAGTAAGAACTTTAAGTGATCAAAAATGTTTTTCTTCCTCCCCCGTGCAGACAAACGAAGCAAAGTGAGGGAAACCAAGTCAAGGAAGAAGGTAAATGTAGTTGTGTTATGGCTGCAGTGGTTCATGTCTTCATGTGATATTAGTTTTAGTCAAATAATGCCACATTCACACTAACCCAGATGAAGCTGTATGTAAATAGTACCTATCCAGGTTACGCAAGTTACATTTAGGTTGTATTTGCTTAGGTTTTTGCTTTACAAAACCCACTGAAAGTGTCTTTTAATCGTCTCTGCAGAGTCAGCCGGTCAAGATAAAGGAAGACTCGGACTACAGTGACATTGTGTCCCCCATGAACGTGTCCCCACCTGAAGAGACCATGTCCACTCAAGAAAACAGAGTTGACAGCACAGTGCAAATGGACCAGGAAGGTGAGCAAGAAACTTTCCAAAACATTGAGCGGAAACTCTTGGGGGAAAAAAAAAATGCAGATTTACTTAGAGATGGATTCGCTACATTTTTTTTTTTTTGTCGTTGCAGATTTCTCATTCGTGGCGCAATCTGACGTTCCAGAGTGGTCCCTTTCGGTTGAGATCGGGCCTGACGTTTTCTCGCACAGATTTGAAGTTTCCCCCGACCACAGCCCTGGTAAGACAAACAACAACGCAAATCGATCAATAAAGATTCGCACATTGGAGCGGCGCACTCATGCCATTTTCTTCTTCTCCCCCTTGATTCTTCGACGTGACCCTCCAGATTACGACTATCCTCAAGACATCATTGAGGTAAGCCCGGCTTTCAGGTCTTATAATGAGCTGCATGCAGTTGTCATTGACAGGAATACCCATGTTTGTCTTGCTCTGCCTGTTTGGCTTGTTTAGTAATAACCAAAACAATAAGGCTTACTGGTAAAGAGTACTCGATGTCGAACCGCTCCAGTTGGGCAAACGCACTCAACCTGGTGTCACTCTTACAGATTTGCCAGCAGCTTGAGAAAGACTCACTATGGATGTACAATTCAGACGGCAAGGGGTTCCTGAGCAATGAAGCTTGCACGAGTCCAGGGAGCCAGTGGAGTGAATCTTCCTCAGGTAACTATTGTTAGTTGACAGTTTAGATGGATGAGTAAATATTTTTCTTAAAGCGGGTTCATTTCCAGTTGTACACTCCGTATGTTAATGGTCAAGGTTTACGGGTGAACTTAGGGTGCAGCTAGCTGAAATTAACCAAGCCCACGTCTCCAAATGCATCCGTTTCCTGTTGGCTGACTTTGGACTGTTGTGTTTGTTTGCAGCCGAAGAAGTAGACGACACACCGCAGTACACAACTTTGGGCACAGACTTCACAAACTCCACAGACGACCTCTGGGACAGTTTCTGTCAGCAGATCCCTCACCTGTAAAGTCCCCAACACTGGACAGTTCTTTGACACTTTGGACTTTTGCAAGAGCTCTTCCTGACCCCTTCCCCATCTGAGACCAAATGTCAAGCCAGACGCTCTCTGGTTTCGACGCATTAAGCTAAACCACCACCTGTTCTGGACTACTGTGAAGTTATGAAGAAAGAGCACACCCCGAGGAGTACACATGCTGTGCGTTGTCTATGTTTTTGGCTGGTTCAAAGCATTTTTGGTGTTCGCTCGGAGTAGCAATTGTACAAAATCTTTTTTTTTTTTGTGGCTCAAACAGGGCATTACAATGTTATCCACAACCGTCAATAACCTGGAGGTATAGTATCTACCTCAAATGCAAGTAGGCTGGCGCTAGTTGAAAATGCTAAATCGTATTGCTCATAGCATTTTAGCATTTGGCAAGTAGTTCATGTGTGCAGGCAAAAAACTGTCACATTCATTATTTTCCGTTAAATGTGCCAGTGAATTTAAAAACGGGGTTTCTTCCATCGTAACTACGGTCTGTCAACGTGTGGTGAAAGCACTTAACTGGTGTTTGCTTTATGTTTGAGATGTTTCTGTATATATTTGTTTGTGTGTGTTTTTTTTAAAATAAAATTAAAAATAATTGTAAAATATCGATGACTGCTGACTGATGGAAGTGTTTTGTCGTGCTACAAAACAAGACATCTCTAGCTAACATTTAAGCCTCAGTAAAACTTAGCCAAAAGAACTAAAAACAAACAAAGGCAACCCTGGTGTAGTTTTCTTAAGTGATAGGCAAAAAAAAAAAAAAAAGGGTAGTCGACGTCGCAAAGTAAAAAAAAATAAAAATAAAAAAAAAATATATATATGAATCGTCTTGGTTTTACGCTAATTTTCAATCAAAAACAACCACAATACCAGGGACGGATCTAGAAAAATATCTATGGGGTGGCAAGAGGGTGGCAAGGATGTTTCAGGGGGTGGCAACACCCTCCCCCTCCACACACATACACACACACATACATATATATACAGTATATATATATATATATATATATATACAGTATACAGGTAGTCCTCGACTTACGACGCCCCAGACTTACGATGTTTCGGACTTACGAACGCATCTCATTATAAAAAATAAAAAAACTTTTTTAAAATAAATAAATGTACAGTACTGTACAGTTACCAAGCACATAGCCTATCCTAACACAGTTAAGGAGTGAGTTGAATAGTCTCCCTCCTCCCTAGCAAGCTCCATTCACATAAAGGGAGCTAACTCCCTTTATGTGAAAGGGAGACAATTCAACTCACTCCTTCATCTTTAATAACTGTGTTAGGATAGGCTAAGTGCTTGGTAACTGTACAGTACTGTACATCTATTTATTTATTTAAAAAAAAATATATATATATATATATATATTTTTGTATGTGATCCTACTTACGAATTTTCGACTTACGAACGGCCCGTAGGTATGGAACTCGTCTGTAAGTCGGGGACTACCTGTATATATGAATAAAATGATGCAATGTAAAGGGAGAGATATGAAACAGCCAAAGTACAGGCAGCAGAAATACAGATGTTCAGTCCTCTTTTCATTTCATTTCTCACTTCCCGCCACTCAGTCAGAACTAAACGTCTTGAGTCAGTTGTACATTGTGCTTCTTCTTCTTCTTTAAATTTATTGGCAGTTAGGTGAGCATTATTGCCACAAACTGGAAGGAGTGTGGACCATATGACTACATTGTGCTGCATTCAATGTTGTCGGAAAAAAGATGTTTGCGTTCATAATGTCCAGCTGGGGTGGCAAAAAGGGTGGCAAGGCTCTCTGTTGGGGTGGCAACTGCCACCCCATGCCACCCCAGTAGATCCGCCCCTGCACAATACTTAAAAGCATTTAAAATTACACTATTTTCAACAGTATTACAAGGGAGATTAGTCAAGTCACATTTATTTATAATGCACATTTCAAACAGCAGCTGTTACCAAAGTGCTTATTAGAATCAAATTAGACTGATCATTTACCTTTTAGTTGACTAACGTGGTGCTATAACATTATTTTATTCCTCTCCAGGGTTCCTCTATAATCCCCAATGCGTTTGAGGAAACAGTCTTTGTACAATGTGCTGCTCTGCATGCTGGCAACAAGCATGAATAAGAATATTCATCCATCGGCAGGGCGCTTAGCTCTAGCCAGCCATCATAGTGCAAGAGGCCGGGGACACCCTGGACAGGTTGCAAGTCCATCACAGGGACACGTAGAGACAATCATTTACCCTCTCACTCACACTTGGAGACAATTTAGTGTTACCAATTAACCCAACGTGCAGGTTTTTGGTGTGTGGGAGGAAACCATGGTCCCCGGAAAAAAACCTATGCATGCTCAGACACCATAAATCAGGAATTTATCTTTATTAATTACACCTTTTATGAACATCTGCGTTGGCATATTTAGGTTATTTTATTTGCCTTCTACTTCTTACCTTGACTTAAGGTTGTGATTTGTTGTTAGCTACATTATTACCAAATCTTGAAGGTGTCTCAGTCACTGGGTTCATTGTAACTGAGTCTGAATAGCAGGAAACAGTTGGGTTCTTGGATCAATAAATATTTGGTTTCTGTCAATGCATTTAGAGTTACTGTCAAACCAGAAATTGTGAGCACATGCTATTCAAGCAAATTAATCACCTGCGGCTTGGCTTGAAAGTTGAGTAAACATATTTACAAGATGTCATGTGACTTTTCTGAAGCCTACTGAGGGGAAACATCATGTTTCCTGTAAACTGTTGAATTAAAGCAACAATAAATGGTTAAAGTTTTTATGTCTGAACAAAAAAGAAAGATGTTTTAAGTAGGGATGGGGCCAATCCGATCCAGTATCGGTATCCTATACCAGCATAATAAGTATCGGATATCAGGTCCAACCTGCCGATATTTCCGATCCAGCTTCAAAGAGCACTTGTATTCAATCACATTCTGTGACTGCTGTCTTAACATTGTGTGAGTTAAACCTAATGAAGACCTTACAACAGGGAACTCACTGACTTTAACAGCACACAAGAGGCAAGTCCATACCACACACATGTCCTTCTTACTCATGGTGCAGCTGAAAAAACTAAAAAACCGCTAAGCATGATGGGAAAGACAACACAGCCACTCCCCTTAACCATTAAGAGAGTGGATTTTGTTGTCTTTCCCATAATGCTTAGCGTTTTTTTAGTTTTCCAGCTTTAGCAGTGAGCCATGAGCTGCTGTTGTTTTTAGTTTTCCAGCTTTAGCTGGAAAAGTTTTCCAGCTAAAGCTGGAAAACTAAAAAAACGCTAAGCATTATGGGAAAGACAACAAAATCCACTCTCTTAGTGGTTAAGGGGAGTGGCTGTGTTGTCTTTCCCATCATGCTTAGCGTTTTTTTTTGTTTTTTCAGCTGCACCATGAGTAAGAAGGACATGTGTGTGGTATAGACTTGCCTCTTGTGTGCTGTTAAAGTTTGTGAGTTACCTGTTGTAAGGCTCAAGAGTGTCTTCATTGGGCATATCTCACACAATGTTAAAATGAATGGTCTTGGTACAAAAATTTCATTATACAGATTCACATACCTGAACAGTATCGGATCGGAAAAGTATCGGTATTGGTCGATACTCAGTTATTAAGTATCAGTATCGGATCGGAAGTGAGAAATGTGGATCGGTGCATCCCTAGTGATGGTTTGGAATAGTGGTTACTAAACTTTTGAGCTTCAAACCCGTAAAAACTGAGCGACAGACGCTTGTACGTACTTGTACGTCAACATTGCCAACGAGGACAACAAAACAAGAGAATAATGACTACATCACGATCTGTGGTTCTGAACCCAGAGTGCAGACAGAGGCAGGGAGCTCCAAGGTAAAATAAAGAAATCTATTTATTAACCAAGAAAACAAAAGGCTGACGTGGCTGCAAAACGCACGTGCAAATAACCAGGAGCGGGGTGACACGGAGGACGACAGGGCATGACAGCTTTGGAAGGACAATCCAAGGAGAGGAAACAAACTGATACAGAACTTATAGAGGACACTAACAAGACACAATGATGAACAGCTGGGGGACTGAGGACAGATGAGACCAGAGCTGACAACATGAGGGAAGAAACACTGAAGAAGACAGGACAGATGACATAAGAAAACATAGACCCTCTCAACTAACTGCAATTAAACTATTATAAACATATTGACAATTTTCCTTTTGACTGGTTTAGATGACTTTATTATTCAACCTGTCACCTGTTACGAAGTTCTGTGATGGAGTTAAACTCATAGCAGTCTGCTCCTCAGATAAATAATGTTAAATTATTATTATTTTTTTTACATATGAATGTTTATGTTCAGTGCCCTGAGACGACTTCTGTTGTGACTTGGCGCTATATAAATAAACTGAATTGAATTGAAATAGAAATGATAATCATACAACTATGTGCATTTTGGAAATGCATACGCAGCCACTTCTAAATTATGTTGGGTCCTATAGAAACAAAACTCTGAAGATACTGCATAACGTGCTAAAACTAACTTAATTTTATCTTTAAACATCTAAAACACCCACAAAGAAAATAAAACTCATTATGCACATTGATTGCTTATTATAACCTGTAGCACTATATTATCATTATTATTTGCTTGTGTTCTAATACACAAATCACACTGAAAATGTTACTCTTCATAAAAAAATATGATTTTAATTTTGAGCCCGTCAAAGTAAATAAATCCATGTGAATTTAGTCACATTACCGTAAATGATCATGAATCCAGTTAGACAAAGAAGTGGAGGATTTATAAAAATGGGCTTGGCTCACATGTGGGTGCAGTAGCAGTGGAATGAATTACTAGCTTCCTTGGAAATACAGCCTCTGGGGAGACTGGTAAATATAAAGGAGGGACTTATGACTAGATATTTTGAAGTGGCAGAAATTGTGTGCAGCTGAAGAGGTAGGATGTAAACAAAGCAAGTGGTGTGTTGAATAAAATAATGTGGGCTCAATTATTAGAATGCTTGTTATGAAAAATAGCATCCAAAATGGCAATCAGACTGAGAAGAACAGAAAACCAGAAGTGGTGCCTTCAAGTGCTTTTATCTCCTCATTGCCAATGTAAAGTCAAACAGGACTTTGGGTTTTTGTTCATTTTTTTTAAGACAAATTGCTTTTTTAAAAAGTTGCTTACGTTTTGTGTTCCATATGCTTTTTCTCTTTTCTTCAGCTTTCTGGATTGTTACGGTTGATTTAGCTTTTTCTATTCAATTCAGTTTATTTATACAAGCGCCAAGTCACAACAGAAGTCGTCTCTTTTCACACCAATAATTTCCTACGCTGTAAAGAGCTGATGATGAAAATAACTGTACATTACTGGCAACAGTTATCCA
The DNA here is from genome assembly GCA_038048925.1 of Garcialebias charrua. NCBI lineage: Eukaryota > Metazoa > Chordata > Actinopteri > Cyprinodontiformes > Rivulidae > Garcialebias > Garcialebias charrua. The sequence goes on from JBBPBX010000293.1 coordinate 128,836, forward strand.
GTAGCTACAGATTTACAACCTACAGTAAAATGACTGTAAAACTAAATGCAGAACACTAAACTGGAATTAACCACAAATATGTGTTAGTGTTCAGAGCAGAGAGATGATCTGATCTGACTGAGCTCATGTTTTAAACCATGCTGTGAGACAACTACACTCCCCAGTCTGCACTATGGTACTGATCAGATGCAAAATATCACAGGAATATTAAATAAAAGAGCATTTCATACCCTAATATTAAAACAAAAAAACTGTAAAATAAATATAGTTTTCATGAGAGTTGGTAGGAGAGATCATATCTTTCCAGTTTTAGTTTCTCTCCACTGGCTCCCTGTCACCCAGAATACAATTCAAAATCTTACTTCTAACCTACAAAGCTCTCAACAACCTAGCTCCATCTTATATTACAGATCTTATTGTTCCATGTTTTCCTAGCACTTCGCTCTCAGACTGCATGTTTACTTGTGGTTCCCAGAGTTCCCAAAAGTAGAATGGGAGGCAGAGATTTCCGTTATCAGGCTCCTCTCTTATGGAACCAATTTCCAGTTATTGACCTTGAGGCTGACACATCTACTTTTAAGATTAGGCTTAAGTCTTTCCTTTGTAGTGGACACACCTTATCACTGAATCCCTCAGTGAGGTACCTTTTCTCTGAGAGCCTGCAGTTAAGGACAGAACACCGATTTATTTTATTAATTTGAATCAAGACACAAATTAAATCTCAAGGGACTCTTTATTCTTTAATTTTGTTCTAATTCAAATATAATCAAAGCATAACCTTGTGTTGTTCGTATGAGCAGTGTTGTTACTCTTCAATATGCTGAATGCTCATTGTTATTCCTTAATGCTGGTACACTCTTCAATATGTCTTAGTCAAAGAACTATGTCTAAAGTGAAGGACATGTCAGAATATTCTGTTAGTTCTTGTTTAGAAATGGAAACAGTTTTAATCAAGTTTAATCATAACGTTGGCTCTGTCTCCTCTTCATTCCAAAACAACTCCCTCTGTTTTTCTAAAACAAACTCCTTGGTCCTTGACTCGTTGGACCCTCCTCTGAACCTTCTGACCGGATCTAAAATTCCCTCCTATCTTTTGGTTGACTGACCAATGAACGGAGCGGAAACTCTGACGTCAAGTTCCCTTCAAAAACTCTATTTCCTGTTTCTTCCCCAGTCTGCTGGAGAAGTTGAACTGTGATGTGTTTCTCCTAAAAGCTGTGTGAGCGGTGGTCATGCATCAAGGACCCCGTTACATCAGCAAGGTTTCCCTGCACGTTGCACGCTAGCTGTGAAATCAGACTTCGAGCGTAAAAGCTCAACTTTGAATGAAAATTCCTTCGAGGAATATTTTATTCTGAAACCAACCAGGAAGTGCTACTACTCCTGACGATCCAAGCGAACAACAGGAGACGCTGAAAGTAAACAAGAACTGGTTCGGAAGTACTGGACCGGCAAGGACTCTGTACGTCTAAAAAGGCTGGTGCCCTCTCCTTACCAGACTGGTCGTCTAAAGGTAATGAGCTTGCTGTTTACAAACGTACCTGGAGTTTAGCAGAAGTCGAATGGAGAGTGTCCTTCTGGTTGGAACTTATCTCAAGATAAACTCCTCCATCTTTCCTTCCTCCATCTTTTCTCCTCATCTTATCTTTGCCAACTTTAAGCTAAGAAGCCTTCAGATTAAGTTATTATAAAATCTTATAAGTTAATCCGTTGTTCCTTGAATATTTGCCGAATATTCACCGACTAGTAAAATTATGGACGCATAATATCTATTTGTGTGATGTTTAATGTGAAAGAAATTGAAATAAATCAATAAAGTGTACATTATGTTAATTTTAGATGGTTTATTTAAATAAATGGCAGTATCTCCTGGTATGCCATAATATAGTACACATTTTCATTGTCGCTTAATGCTCATCTGGTTTCCTTTTCATCATTCATGATCACAGAGGTGTTAAGTTTAATTCAAAAAGAAAGAGAATCCGTGAATTACTATTCTGACTTGAAGAGTGCTGAATAAATAATTAATTAAGTTAGAAGTGTGTCAGTTTAACACTGACCACGGTCCCTTACACCTTTTTGATAAATCCTATAGTTAGTGATGGGTTTCCTGATCTATTCCTTAGTTATGCTGCTATAGGCTTAGGCAACTGGAGGATAAATTGACCACGTTTCCTCACTCTGCTGCTGTCTGTACTTGCTCTACTCTACCTGTTTTGTATTTGTAACTATTTTTATCCTTAACATGTGTTTTTAGTCTTTCCTCCTATGTGCACCTGGATCTGCCATTCTGTGTTTGGTTGTCCTTCCTGTCCTCTCAAACCCCAGCCAGCTGAAGCAGATGGCCAATCATCCTGAGCTTGGATCTGCTGGAGGTTTCTTCCTGTTAAAAGGGAGTTTTTCCTTCCCACTGTTGCCTTTGTACTTGCTCATGATGGGAAACTGCGATGAAGAGGATTCTACACAATCTGCTGGATTTGCTTCAGGCCAGCATTGCGTTCTGGTTAATTATTTAAAATGTCTCCACTGTAAAATAAATGCCTGATATGATTCCGTAAAAAATAAAAAATAAAAAAAATCAGAATGTCATGCCTAATGTTTTGTAAAGACTTTGCTTTTTACTAAAAGGTGAACCTGATCAGCTGAACTGAATCTATGGTGTCTAATATGATACTGAAACAGACATAAGCATCTGTTTAATTTCAAATATTTGCTTTTATGTCCAGGTCTTGAAGAAGCCTAACGGTATTATTTTAAAAAAGTTGTCCTTTTCCCAAACTTCCAGAAATGACCAGCAACAATAAATATCACCTTTTTTGTTTGTTTTATTATTTTGTTTTACACTTTACCTTCAGCAACTTCAAACGAGTCAAACCTGAACAGAAATACAGTATATACATATATATATTCTGTTTTTATTTAGGTAAAAAAAATTAGCTGTAAATGACAAACAAGATGGAGTGGCAAATATTTAGAATTGAAGGAAGCAGGTCTTTACAATAAAAAGCTGCAGACAGTAAAAATAGAGGAAAAACTACACATTTAATTGTTTTCGTGCTTTTTGTTAACACTTACAACTCTTCAAGTCATATACCATACCATTTACCATACCATTTTATTTATAAAGCACTTTAAACAGGAACAAGTCCACACCAAAGTGCTGGACAAACAAACACGCAACAGGCAACACAGACAATGAAGTACAACACGAAAAACATAAAAACATTGCAGATCATAAATCAAACGATCCAATACAAATCAGCTGGCATTGAAAGCAATGGAGTAGTAGTGAGTTTTTAACCGGGACATATGTAAATGTTCAGAGTATTTATCTTTAAAAACAAACTAAAAACTGCATTCTACATCTTTAACTTTGCACTTTAAAGTAAACATGATTTAATTTATGCATTTTTCGGAAAATAGTGAAAAGCAAAAAAAAACTGCTACTGGTACTATTAACTAGCCTGGCCCTCGCCTTCCTGCACAGCTCCGCTCAATTCTCATTTCCCTTCACTGCACAGTCTGGGATTCCTCCCATAGACAACGATTTCTCCGGCCGATTTTTGACCGGACCAATCAGAGAGCAGAAGGCGGAGTTTTGAACGACGTCGACTGACGTCGTCATTCAAGATGGCTGCCGCCACGAAGGAATTTTCATGAAAAACAAGGTAAAACTATTATTTCTCAGCTGATAAAAAATATATTTCTTATCTGACGTTATATCAGAAGTGCTCCTGAGCTTAACAGTTCCTAAATCAATTCACGAAATGGTCAAATCTGCTGGATTTAACTAGTTTCGGTTTGACATTTTCCAAACAGCCTCGGGTGCGCTACGAAAATAAATGATAAAAAATCGAATTTTATCTCAAATGTTTAATCTAGGCCAACAGTCAGTAAATTAGAGACATATAATTACACACTGGTGGCAGAAAAAATATCCACCGAGTGGTTTCTGAGCAATTTATCTGAATAGCCTGGCCTCGCCAGGCTAAACTAACAAAACTCTGCCTTCTGTTCTCTGATTGGTCCATTCAAAAATCTGCCGGAGAAATCGTTTTCTATGGGAGGAATGCCAGACCCTAGTCCAAAGCGAAGTGAAGGACAAGGGTGTGGTTTTAACCAGGCTAACTATTAACACAAATGTGCTCAGTTTTAGTTATTTTGAAATAATTTTAATTAAAAATAATATGGATTTTTCTACTTAATATTATGAAATGAAGATGTATAATGTGTGTATCTGGAGTGCGAGTGTCCATCTTCTGATGTTTGCACACTTCTGACACAACAATAAGAACCACAAATCAAAATAATATAAACAAATAAATTAAATAAATTAAAAAGGGAACTTTTTTCCAAGAGTTCATTTTGCTGCATGTCGAATATTTGTGCTGAATTTACATGTTTTTACATGATGCCCACAGTCTGTCTCCGTCTCAGACATAGTTCCTGTAATGCCGGGCCACCAATTCCACACTCTTGTTTCTTTTTCGCAGCAGAAGAAGCACCAGCTCTGGTCATCTGCAGATGGTTACCCCTTCAAAAGCAAAACACAAAAAGATTATGAATAAACACGTTCATCTCTTATCCAACACCAAAGACGGTCTTCTCGTCATGCAGCAAGCTGTACTTTTTGCAAAGTATTCCCATATTTCAGTTTACTGTGCAGGGCTTCTGCTGACGGGTCAGATCTGAGGATGTGCACCACCTCTGGATCAACCAGAAACGTTGTGAGAAAATAAGCAACTAAGTTCACACAGTTTCATCGAAAATAACTGGAATTAAGTTATTAGAAATACAATTTTAACAGAAATATATATATACAGTATATATATATTTTTTTGCATTTGTGCATTAGAAACCACAAAACAAAAAATAACAGCATTTACTTTGAAACATGAACTATTTTGTTTTAAAACAAGCAGTGGTTAAGTGGCACTGATAAAAGATATATATATATATATCCATCCATCCATCCATTTTCTTCCGCTTATCCGGGGTCGGGTCGCGGGGGTAGCAGCCTAAGTAGGGAGGCCCAGACTTCCCTCTCCCCAGCCACTTGGAGCAGCTCCTCTGGGGGAATCCCAAGGCGTTCCCAGGCCAGCCGAGAAACATAGTCCCTCCAGCGTGTCCTGGGTCTTCCTCTGGGTCTCCTCCCGGTGGGACATGCCCGGAACACCTCACCAGGGAGGCGTCCAGGAGGCATCCTAACCAGATGCCCGAGCCACCTCAACTGGCTCCTCTCGATGTGGAGAAGCAGCGGCTCTACTCCGAGTCCCTCCCGGATGACTGAGCTTCTCACCCTATCTCTAAGGGAGAGTCCAGACACCCTGCGGAGAAAACTCATTTCAGCCGCTTGTATCCGAGATCTTGTTCTTTCGGTCATAACCCAAAGCTCATGACCATAGATGAGGGTGGGAACGTAGATCGATCGGTAAATTGAGAGCTTTGCCTTTTGACTCAGCTCTCTCTTCACCACGACAGACCGGTACAGCGCCCGCTTCACTGCGGACGCTGCACCTATCCGCCTATCGATCTCACGCTCCAGTTTTCCCTCATTCGTGAACAAGATCCCGAGATACTTAAACTCCTCCACTTGGGTAAGGACCTCCTCCCCGACCCGGAGAGGGCACGCTACCCTTTTCCGGCTCAAGACCATGGCCTCGGATTTGGAGGAACTGATCCTCATCCCGGCCGCATCACATTCAGCTGCAAACCGCTCCAGCGAAAGCTGTAGATCACGAGCTGATGAAGCCAATAGGACCACATCATCTGCAAAAAACAGAGAAGCGATTCTAAGGCCACCAAAACGGATAATAATAATAATAATGAATTCAATTTATAACGCACTTTTCATTAATGAAAATCTCAAAGTGCTACAAGGTGCAACAGAAATTAAATGTCAATAAAACAAGTAATAAAACAAGTAAAATCAATAACAGTATCAACTAAGATCAAAAGTAGAATCATGAGGAGGCAGAGTATGCTCGGTTGAAAAGAAAGGTCTTCAAGCCGCTCTTAAAGTCAACCACAGACTGTGGGACCCTCAGACAGTCAGGAAGAGAGTTCCACAGGCGGGGGGCAGCCACACTGAAAGCCCGGTCTCCCATGGTCCTTAATTTGGTTCTCGGAATGTGAAGGAGATTACTGTTCTGTGACCGCAGCGACCGGGTGGATGAGTGTGGAATAAGAATATCCTTCAGATAATCTGGTGAAGCTCCATGTAAGCATTGATGTGTAATGAGAGCAGTTTTGTACTGAATTCTGTAGGCGACAGGAAGCCAATGAAGGTTATGAAGAATGGGCGTAATATGTTCAAATTTACGAACTCGCAACAAGATCCTTGCAGCACTGTTTTGAATATATTGAAGTTTCTGAAGGTTTTTGCCAGGGATTCCAATAAACAGGGAGTTGCAGTAGTCGAGCCTGGAGGAGACAAAAGCATGGACGAGCTTCTCAGCATCGGAAAAAGTTAGGGATGGGCGAAGTCTAGAGATGTTTCGAAGATGGAAGAAGCAAGTTTTAAACAGAAGCTTAATGTGATTTTCAAATGTAAGATTGGAGTCCATTTTTATTCCAAGATTAGTAACAGAGGTGGAGAGGGGGATGTCCTGTCCAGAAAAGGAAAGTGTTGTTATAGTAGATGTCTGTACCTGGTGAGGGGTGCCAATCAGTATGGCCTCGGTCTTGGAGCAGTTTAATTGAAGAAAGTTCTGATTCATCCATGCCCTAATTGCCTCCAGGCAGGCAGAGAGGGCAGTGAGTGAAGATGGAGATGACAAGGTGGAAGATGAGGATGCTCCAGTCCTGATGTAAAGCTGTGTATCGTCGGCATAACAGTGAAAAGAAATGTTGAACTGATTAATAATTTGACCTAAAGGCAGCATGTAAAGGGAAAACAACAGGGGCCCCAGAACCGACCCCTGAGGGACACCACAGGAGACAGAGACTGTCTGGGACGTGGCGTTGCCAAGACTAACACATTCCAGCCTATTGGAGAGGAAAGATTTAAACCAGTCCAGGACGGTGTCACAGAGACCGACCTCCACATGAAGACGGTGGAGGAGGATACTATGGTCCACAGTGTCGAAGGCTGCAGTGAGGTCAAGGAGGACAAGGATGGAGGGAGAGCCAGTGTCAGCAGCCAAGAGGACATCATTAGTAACTCTCAGCAGTGCAGTCTCAGTACTGTGAGCTGCCCTGAATCCAGACTGGAACTTCTCATACAGGGAGTGTTGTTGTAAGTGATCCTGCAGCTGAGCAGCAACTGCTTTTTCCAGCACTTTAGACAGAAAAGGGAGGTGTGAAATTGGGCGGTAATTAGAAAAAATGTCGGGATCCAAATTAGATTTTTTCAGAAGAGGCCTAATGATGGCAGTTTTTAGAGGCAGTGGAACATGACCAGATTGAAGAGACTGATTTATTATTTGAGTGATAAGTGGGCCTATTGCAGAGTGATTGGATTTTATGAGAGACGAGGGGAAAGGATCCAGGGCGCAGGATGAAGGCTTCATTTTCTTGATGATGGCCTCCACCTCACTCTGAACAACTTCGTCAAAGCTGTTAAGGGTCCCAGAATGCAGACGGGTAGATGGCACACTGAGAACAGGGAGGTTGTGGAGCTGAGATCTGATAGTGTCAATTTTGGTTTTAAAAGATGAAAGAAACAGCTCGCATTTTTGAGCAGAGTCCTCAAGAGTTTGTTTAATGGGATTAAGCAGACGAGTTATTGTGGAGAAGAGCTGTTTAGAGTTTCCAGGGCAGGTGTTGATGATGTTAGAATAATATTTGGAGCGTGCTTCTTTAAGAGAATAGGCGTACGCTTTCTGATGTTCTTTGTACGCCTGCTTATGTACCGAGAGACCAGATGATTTTAGACGTCTCTCGATAGCACGGCCAGTTGCCTTCATCTTGCGCAGCTCATCAGTGTACCAAGGGGCTGAACGGGAGAAAGACACCAGTCTTGTTTTCAAGGGAGCATGTAGGTCCAGGAGCTCCCCAAGAGATTGGTTGTAGTAATCCACAGAGTCATCTGCAGAAGGATGATTGACAGCGGTCAGGATGTGAAGATCAGCAGACAGAACATCAAGGGAAATGTTTTTAAGGTCACGGAACTGGATGGGTCGTTTTGGGTTTGAAGCAGGCGAAGATGAAGGCACTTCCAGGGAGATGACCCTGTGGTCTGAGACACCCAGGTCATATACAGATAAGTTATTGATGAGTACAGTGTCTGTAATCACCAAATCCAGAGTATGCCCCCTGCTGTGCGTAGGGGCGTCAACATGTTGAGTGAGATTAAGAGAATCCAAAAGAGACTTAAAATCTGTTGCCAGAGGTGAAGAGGAATTGTCCACGTGGATATTCAAGTCGCCAAGAAAAATAGTCTTCACAGGGGAGGTGCAGAAATAAGTGAAGAGGTCATGTATCTCTGAGTTAAATGAAACATGCGGTTTGGGAGGTCTATAAATTAATATAACATTCATCAGGAGTGGGGCTTTGAAGCTGAAAGCCAGACATTCAAAAGAAGAAAAATCCTGAGAAACCAGATGCGACAGCCCTAAACTACTGCGGTAGATTACAGCCAGACCACCACCGCGGCCAGTGCTGCGGGCTCTCTGCAGATAGCTGTATCCAGATGGACAAGCTTCATTTAAAGAACTGTACACATCCGGTCTATGCCAAGTTTCTGTGAGGCACATGAGGTCCAAATTCTTCTCCAAAATGTGATCATGAATTAGACATGATTTGTTTGAAAGTGATTGAACATTAAAAAGTTCTATTTTAATACTAGTTGGAGCAGATTGTTTTTGAAGAGGTTTAAGCAGACTGAAGTCCACTCCACGTTTTCCTTGCCACTTCGTGTGCTGTGGACTACAAAGGACCACAGACGCAGCGTTCTGATGACGTCGTCGAGGTGCGACACGTCTCTCAGACCAGACAGTAGCAATCGAGTCAGAGCCAGTTTGCCTAAAGTGAACTAATTTCTTTCGAGAGCTTCTATGGATGTAACGAGGTCTACGCAGAAGTCCCAGTTGTTTAATGGTCGAAATAGAAGGAGGAATGGAGCAGTTGTTAAATTCAAACAGCTGCGAAGCGGAGTAGGTCAACATTGTTGTCGATCCGGTGGAAGCTAGCACGGAGCTAGCCGCTAACAGCAGGCCCACGGCTCCAAGAAAGATATACAAGAAGCAGAAAGAGGTAATTTGAATGATCATTACCTCGAAGAGGAGCACAGGAGAAAATCCAAAACAGTCCAGAGGACCCAGGAGGGTGACAGAGGCAGCAGGTAAGCGAACAATAAATGCAGCTACGTGGTTTTTTAAGCTAAATTCGTTCTGGAGCTAGCGGGAGCTAACAGCCCCCACTAATAAAATTCCGGTTAAACTAGTAAAGTTTTCTATCTAATGAATCCAGCAACAAGTCAAATCTTGGCCTGGCTGCAGTCTCCTATCCTGAGCAAGCACTAGGCAACACCTTGGCTGCGCCTAGAAATTCTGTCCATAAAAGTTATAAACAGAATCGGTGACAAAGGGCAACCTTGGCGGAGTCCAACTCTCACCGGAAACGAGCCTGACTTACTGCCGGCAATGCGGACCAAGCTCTGACACCGGTCGTACAGGGACCTAACAGCCCATATCAATGGGCCTGGTACCCCATACTCCCGGAGTACCCGCCACAGAACCCCCCGAGGGACGCGGTCGAATGCCTTTTCCAAGTCTACAAAGCACATGTAAACTGGTTGGGCAAACTCCCACGCACCCTCCAGGACCCTGTTGAGGGTGTAGAGCTGGTCTAGTGTTCCACGACCAGGACGAAAACCACACTGCTCCTCCTGAATCCGAGGTTCGACTATCCGACGGACCCTCCTCTCCAGAACCCCTGAATAGACCTTACCAGGGAGGCTTAAGAGTGTGATCCCTCTATAGTTGGAACACACCCTACGGTCCCCCTTTTTGAATAGGGGAACCACCACCCCAGTCTGCCAATCCAAGGGAACTGCCCCCGATGTCCACGCGATATTGCAGAGTCGCGTAAGCCAACACAACCCCACAACATCCAGAGCCCTAAGGAACTCAGGACGAATCTCATCCACCCCCGGAGCCTTGCCACCGCGGAGCTTTTTAACCACCTCGGCGACCTCAGCACCAGAGATTGGAGAGCCCGACCCAAAGTCCCCAGGCTCCGCTTCCTCAGTGGAAGACGTGCCAGTAGGATTGAGGAGGTCTTCGAAGTATTCCGCCCACCGACTCACAACATCCCGAGTTGAGGTCAACAGCACGCCATCCCCACCATAAATGGTGTTGGTCGCGTACCGCTTTCCCCCCCTGAGACGCCGGATGGTGGACCAGAATCGCCTCGAAGCCGTACGGAAGTCATTCTCCATGGCCTCTCCGAACTCCTCCCACGCCCGAGTTTTTGCCTCAGCAACCACCCGAGCCGCATGCCGCTTGGACTGCCGGTACCTATCTGCTGCTTCCGGGGTCCCACAGGCCAAAAAGGCCCAATAGGACTCCTTCTTCAGCTTGACAGCATCCCTCACCGCCGGTGTCCACCACCGGGTTCGAGGGTTGCCACCACGACAGGCACCAACAACCTTGCGGCCACAACTCCGATAAGCTGCCTCGACAATAGAGGCGCGAAACATGGCCCACTCGGGCTCAATGTCCCCCGCCTCCCTCGGAACGTGTTCAAAGCTCTCCCGGAGGTGGGAGTTAAAGCTCCGTCTTACGGGAGACTCTGCCAGACGTTCCCAGCAGACCCTCACAATACGTTTGGGTCTGCCAGGTCTGACCGGCATCCTCCCCCACCATCGGATATATAATATATATATATATATATATATATA
>JBBPBX010000294.1:5557-20435 GCA_038048925.1 Garcialebias charrua
ATATATATATATATATATATATATATATATATATATATATATATGTATATATATATATATATATATATGATATATATATATATATATATATGTATATATATATATATATATATTAGGGATGTGCCGATCAGGTTTTTTGAAACCGATACCGATACCGATCACCTATGTGTGACGATCACCGATACCGATCAAAAAACCGATTGCCTATATGTGAGCCGATCACATAAACCGATCACCGATCACCGATCAAATGGCTTACCTGTAATTTATGAGTGCTGCTTCTGGCTACAAGATCTGAAAACTTTTCAGATCTTGTAGCCAGAAGCAGCACTCATGTTATTTTCAGAACCATAAAATCACCATAATTCAGACAAAAACATATTTTTACTAATTTATTTCAGAGAACAAAGTAAATAAAAGTAATTATCAACTGCATTATCAAAGAAAAATGTTTACCTTACTAACTTTCAATAAAAAAAAAGGTTTTTTATTGTTTTTAAAAAAAACACATCTATTACTTCATATAAAAAACTAAAATACCCCATTTGCTACTTAAAGCTGCACTGTTGGCTGTTTTTACAAATGGCTTTATAAATACGTAAAGTATCATTATTATTATTTTTAAATAATTTCGTGCTTTTTTGAACAACTTCCTGCGGGAACCAGGTGGCGGTAATGCGCTTAATATGAGTTCGCCAACCGCCATTCAACTCTATAGAAGAAGAAGAAGAAGAACCAGGAAATACCGTCTCCGCCATTTTACATTCATTAGTTCCACACTCGGCACTCGGCTTTTGGAGGACTGTTTCTCCCATAAGAGGATGCCTCATACGGATAAATTAACTGGAAACACTCCCTGAACTCTGTGAATGTCTCAGGACTGGAGCAGCAGCCGCGATCCCTCCGCCGAGCGCTCCTACAGCGCCGCGCGAGACCAGCAGCTCATGGTATGAGCTAAGGCTAACATGCTAAACCGGAGCTGCAGCAGACAGCCGGCTTTGTGCGATCAGAGGTTCCTGGAGCTCGCCTCGATGTCGGACTGGAAGCAGAAGATACCGGGGGACACCCAGCTAACTTGGAATAACAAAGCCGACAGCCTTTTTGAAGCCGCAGCTAAACTGGACTGCCCGTAACTGCGCAGCGGAGCGGACTCGGTGGAGCTACTCGGTGGGGCTTCATGCTAACAGGTGTTGCTTATCGCGGCGCTGGCAGACGGCTTTTGGTAAGTTATTAAAACGTATTAAAACATTTTAATGACGAATTAGGTTTGTTGTGTTGAAGGACTTCGTTGAAATTCCTCCACGAGGTACTTTTTCGTCGCACGTTTTGCAGTTAGCAAACTTCGCATCACAGGCTCTGTGATCGGTAATTGAAGGCAAAAGCCGATCACATCCGCTTTAATGATTATCGGTGCCGATTGATCGGTTACCGATCGATCGGCACATCCCTAATATATATATATATATATATATATATATTTATATATACGTATATAAATATACTGTATATATATTTTACGCACGCACGCACAAACACACACACACAGCATGTTCTGTTGATGAGCATCTTGAAGGATGTGACAAGAAAAAGCACTGATGACACAAATTTCTGGAGAGATTACTCAAATTGTCCATGACATCAACATGTGCTTTGACTGAGCATCTTCCTTCAGTTTCAGGAAGCCAAATTATGCTGCTTAGTTGAACTTGGTTTGTTGAAGCCTATAGTGGGTAAATCAAGACTTCAACCTAAAAGCAAAAACCTTCTAAAAAAATGAGATACAACGTCGACAAAGACAGAAGGGAAGCTTGAGGTCTCAGATGATAGGAGCCCAGGTTTGATTGAACGGCCATTTAAAAAATCTTAGTTGAAGACGGACATTTTTGTACATGATTTAATTTTGGCTCAGTATTGATAGACTCAAAATCTGCTTAGTTTAAGTTCAAAGGTTTAAAATGCTCTGCTCCACAGCTTAATTTCCGTAAGTTGAAACAGTGCTCAGTGTGTGTCCAGAGGGTCTGACAGAGCAGGATTATGTGTAGCGTTGGGAACGGGACAAGGCTTGACTGAAAGCTAGTGACAGGTTATTGTGAGGAGGCTGGCTTGCTTTTCATTTTGTCTGGGTTGTTTAACACTGGCTCTTTATTTTCACCATAAGAGACTTTGGACAATAAAAAAGACACACCAGTGGGAAGCCATCTTTTCTGATAAATGGACCAGTCAGAATGAGAGAATTGAGAATTCACTGAATGTGGGCATTTTGTAATACAATGTGGTTGACTCACACATGAAAAGTTGTGATAACTGCAGTAATATTTTTTTCTTTGCACTTTTTTTGGATTCTCATAAAATCAATTAACACATTATTAGTGATTATTTTGTCTTAGGTTTTGAGTGCATAAATTAAAAATAAACAATAGCAAATCAAAACAAGGATGTTCCTGTAGAAATTTTGACGGGGACTGCCATGTTGCGGCCCTTTTAAAATTTTGATTTGACAGTACTATGTGTTGGGGTTCGCTCTCAGCTACCAACATACCAAATTTCAGCTCAATGTTGCAAAACATTAACGAGTTATGATCTTTTTTAAGCTATTGTGGCCATTTTGGATTTTTGATTTGGATTCAGTATGTGATGGGGAAAGTTCTCACCAATAACCACACCAAATGTCAGCTTAATAGCTCTAAAAATGGCTGATTTATATTTTTGTTCCTTTTTTTTTTCTCAAGTGGCCATCTTGGATTTTTGATTTTCAGTCAATTTCTATTAGGGATTGTTCTCATCTACAACCACACCAAGTTTAAATATCTTTTAAAATAACTGAGTTATCATATTGTTTCCCTTTTAACTAGAGCATCCTGTGCTCCAGCATCAATGTGTGGCATGGAGGCTGCACAGCTGCAGAAAGGAAAGCTCTGCTGAGAGTGGTGAAGGATGCACAGAAGACCCTTGGAGTCAGCCTCCCCACCATCACAGACATCTACACCTCCAGATGCAGGAAGAGGGCCACCTGTATCATGAAGGACCCCACTCACCCAGCACACACACTTTTTGCCCTTCTCCCCTCAGGCAGAAGATTGAGGAGTACATGTATTAAGTAAAACCACTAGACTGAGGAACAACTTCTACCCTGAGGCTGTTAGACTCATGAATCTCTAATCAGGAAAATCACATTAATTACGGTACACTTTTTAATTGATGATTTGTCACTTAATATGTGCTGCTGATTAGAGCTGTCATAGGGCCGGAAATCCATGGCCCTACCCTACCCGAGCCCTTAGTTTAATTACCCAAGCCCGAGGGAGCCCGCTCATTTCCTAGAAATCACCGCCCGACCCGACCCTACCCGATTAAAAAAAAAAAAAAAAGTGCGGCAACTTGTTCCGCCGCAGATGAGAGCAGTGTACGGACGTGAGCGTGCACCTGACGCACGTCAGCTGGTGACATCATTTTGAGCTTGTTAAAGTTAGGCCACAGAAATAATGCAACTCTGTGCAAGTCGTGGATAATAATTTTGCGCTCCAGCACTTCTGCATGTCTGCGGCGCAGAAACGCCTGCTGCGGAGAGTCTGTGTGTGAGGACTGGCAGTGTTGCTTCAGTTTCTCATTCCAGACAGAGACAAACCAGGTTGATGGTGGGATATTTGTCACCCTCCAGTTCTCTCTGTGCACGGTAAAATGGTTCGAGAAATGTCACTAAAAAGTCCAGCATGTCGGGGGAGACGCTGTCCAGGCGCGCCTGCTCTCCGCGAGCCTCCATCTTCTCACACAGCTCATTGTAAATATCTAGCACGAGTTGCGCAATTTAGTGGCTGCGCTGCGGTTTTCACCATCTAAATTCACTCTATTAATTATTTCCTCATCAGTAAACTTACTGCCTTATATTCTTTACAAGCAGATTAAAACAATTTTATATTGTGTGCATTTTTATTTAGTTTTGTTTGTGCTGTATGATTAAAAAAAACCACATCAAAGCCCGAGCCGACCCGGCCCGCCAATCAAACGCAAAAATATGGCCCTACCCTACCCGAAGTCGGGTAGGGCTCGGGTAGGGTAGGGCTCGGGCGAAGAAACGACACCTCTACTGCTGATTATTCAATTCAATTCAATTAAATACAAAACAACAGGGTCCTGGAGAACCCACTTGTCCAGCTGAGACTCGTGCTGCCGTGTAATTCAGCGATCCGTGGGGAGTTCGTCAGCTGATATGTCTTTCAGTTCTGTCTCAGGAGGACGCTGAAGACGTTCATATATTTGGATTTATGAAAGCAGGGTTTCTGCTCTTTGACTTTGGCAGGGCTCTGTTTTATTACCTTCTTAAGGATTCAAGGATTGAAGGTTATTTATTTGTCATTCGCACCCCATGTGGTAAATGTGGTGGAACGAAATTGTGTACACATGGTCCCAGTTACATCCAACAATAGAATGTAAAAGAAAAAAAGTAATAAGATTTAAGATATGCTACATCTTCCATATAATACATCTGTTAAGAAGACATCAGCAGCAGTTTCGGCCATGGCAAAGCTTCCGAGTCAGTGTGAAGGTTTGGTTCATGCTATGAATACTCAAAATCAGCTGATTTATGAGCTAAACCATAAGATGGAGACAATTTGTGAGAATTGCAGGCCACCTGCGGCTTCTAGAACTTGCCAGCATGTTGGGATCGACCTTGAGGAAGGCTCATATGGAACAATGGAGTGAAATACCTATAAATCGGGCCATTTCGGATTGGGAAAGTTTCAGCCGGACTCGAGGCTGACAAGAAAAAACAGTCTACCTGGAGAAAATCAACAATTGTGGCTTATCTGAATCTGACTTTCCTGTTTGGCCTTGGATACGAGCCGACTGGCTCTCCTGTGACTCTCCTGTGGTAAGTTCATGGCCCTGTCGGAAATTTTACCACCGGACTTCTTATTTCAATGCTCCGAGAATATCAGGTAAAGGTCGTGAATTATTGACGATTTTCAAAAAACTTTGGAACTACAAAACTGGTACAGATACCAGCAATTTTTTTTTTACTTCGAACTGCTATGTTTTGAGGTGGGCCGTTCAAATCCTGTTTTTTCTGCTGTGTTATACAGGCCACCCAAATATAACAAGGACTTCATGGCTGAACTCTCTGACTTTTAACTTCGATCTTACTCAGATATGATCAGGTTTTAATTATGGGAGATTTCAGTTTACATGTATGTTGCCCTGATAAGCCGCCAACTCAGGTTCAGGTTCAGGTTCAGGTTACTTTATTTATACCCAAGGGTAAATGTGGTTTGCAGTGGTACAAAGCATCCATCCATCTATGCGCACACACAAATAAAAACAGTAAAAACATTTAGTAAAAACACTTCAAAGAAACCATAAACAGATAATGTTGCACATAACGGTGTTAAGGCTCCCCAAATCATATGTAAAATGAAAAATAAAAACATATAACCACTAAAAGCTACAACATCATTTCAGTTTGTTCATTTCAATAACAGCAGTGGGAACAAAGCTATTTTTAAAACGTGTTGTCCTACATCTAGGGACTAAAAACCTCCGACCAGAGGGAAGAAGCTGAAACTCTCCGTACAGGGGATGAAGGACATCTTTTAAAACAGAAGAAACTATCCTCTGTACCTGACTAACGTACATGGATGTAACTGAGGTTTGGGTTCCTCCGGTCAGTTTAGATGACAGCTTAACAATCTGCTGAAGGGTGCTGAAGACTCAGAACTTTCTAGATCCGATCCAGTCTCTGAACTCTATACAGAACGTTGCAGGACCAACTCACCAGCAACCTATGGTTTATCTGTTTCTAATTTAGAAATTGGGGATGTGGATTTCTCTGACCAAAAACCCATTTCTTTCAACACTTCTTTGTCAACGAGTCCAAACCCCATCCCCCTCCAGCCAAGCCTTGTTGAATATTTAACCCTTCTACTGATGCACTCTTTTCCTATGCTTTAACTAATAACTCTCTCCTAGCCACTGAATCGTCTTACATCATCACCCATGAGCTAGTCACTGCACATCAAGAGACCTGTGCAAAGGTGCTGGACCTAGTTGCCCCATTAACAATTGGGCATCCAAAGCGCACTCCACACCCTTGGTTGAATGAGATCACTCGAGCAGCCAAACATCAGTGCAGGAAAGCCAAACGTAAATGGAAGAAGGACAAACTTCAGGTTTCTTTAATCATGCTTAAAACATGTTACAAAGACTATCAGGCCACCGTTAAATCTGAAAAAAAAACACAAATATGATCCCACATCATCGCCTCAAACAGCCACAATCCCCGTGTTCTTTTCAAAACCATTAACTCCATTTTAACCGTGTCTCAGTCTGCCAACATGGAGGCCTCTGCAGTTACTTGTGACAATTTTGCCAGTTTCTTCATTAAAAAGGTTGAGTCGATCAGGTCACTGATTCCTCTCACCACAGCTGACCCCTCTGTCTTTGTCCCTTCCACATCAGTCTTTAACCAGTTTGAACACATTTCTCTTTCATTTCTAAATGATGTAATTGGTCATATGAAACCCTCCGTTTCCTCTGCTGACCCCATCCCTGCATCGTTTTTTTAAACAAGTCCTACCCTTCATTGGACCCCCAGTTTTTGACATTATAAACAGCAGTATGGCTAAAGGTGTGGCTCCTGATGCTTTTAAACATGCAGTCCTTTAATAATAAAAAAAAACTGGACTTGACCCTTCAACCTGCTCAAACATCAGACTCTTCTCCAAACTTCCCTTTCTTTCTAAGATCCTGGAGAAAATAGGTTTCACTCAATTAAACAAGTTCCTGAATGGAAATTATATTCTTGAGATCTTTCAGTCTGACTTTAAGAAACTACACAGCACCGAAACAGCCTTAATTAGGGTCTGCAATGACATTCTTCTGGCAAACGACTCAGGTAAGTCTGTGATCCTGGTACTCCTTGACCTTACCGCTGCATTTGATACTGCGGACCATAGTATCCTTTTATCCCGGCTAGAACACTGGATTGGGATTACTGGTGCAATGTCAGAATGGTTCCGGTCATACCTGAGCAACAGGAGTTTCTGTGTTAATGTTGCTAACACTCTATCTGCTTCAGTGCCTGTTTCCTGCGGGGTCCCGCAAGGCTCCATTCTTGGAAACCTTTTGTTTTCATTGTATCTGCTCCCCTTAGGGTCTATCCTGAGGAAAAATTATCTTTCTTTTCATTGTTATGCTGACAATTCTCAGATTTATCTGTCGTTAACACCTAACAGTTCCTCCTCCATTTGCTCTTTGCTAAAAATGTCTTGATGACATCAAGACTTGAAAAGCTGCGGACTTCTTGAGTTTTAATGATCAGAAGACTGAGGTCATTGTGTCCCTAGCTCTACCATTGTCACTGATCCTGAAAACCTGGACTCCCCTCAGCCATATCTAAAACAGTCTGTTACCAATCTCGGGATAGTTTGTTGATTCGGACTTTAGGTTTAATAAACAGATGAACTGTGTTCTTCAAAAAATATTCTTTCAATTAAGGCAGATATCTAAGCTCAAGTCCGTGCTGTGCAGATCCGACTTTGAAAAATTAGTCCATGCATTTATTTCAATCCGTCTGGACTACTGTAACTCGATTTATGCTGGGGTCAGTCAGGTCTCCCTCTCACGTCTCCAGCTCGTCCAAAATGCTGCAGCTTGGCTATTAACAGGAAGGCGAAGGTTTGAGCACATTACTCCGATTCTGTCCTCCCTTCACTGGCTTCCTGTGCATGTCAGAATTGATTTTAAGATTCTTCTGCTGACATTTAAGTGTGTTAATGGCCTTGCACGCTCATACCTCTCCAACCTTCTTCACCCTTATATTACTTCTTAGAGCAAAAAACTCTACATCAATGGCTCTCATGGAATTAATGGAACAAATAACTACTGCTGTCGATCAAAAACAATATTGTATCAGTATTTTTGTTGATTTAAAAAAAGCATTCGATACTATTGATCACACCATTCTCCTTGAAAAACTGAACAAATATGGTATTAGAGGACCAGCATTACAGTGGGTATCTAGCTACTTGAAAGATAGGAAACAATTTGTACAAATAAATGATGTAAGATCTGACCTCTGTAATATCACATGTGGAGTTCCCCAAGGCTCTGTACTTGGACCAAAGCTATTTATTTTATATGTGAATGACTTGGTAAATGTGTCAGGACTCCTTAAATGTGTACTTTTTGCTGATGATACCACATTTTTCTGTTTAGGTGAAGATATAGAACAAATGTTGGAATTGATAAAGACAGAATTTGTCAAGATACAAACTTGGTTTAAAATAAATAAATTATCATTAAATCTAGAAAAAACTAATTACATGATATTCAGTAATAAAAAGAAAACTGTTGATGTTCCACTCAAAATTGAGGGTGTTGAGATTTGTAGAGTGAGTGAGGTGAAGTTTTTGGGTGTTATCATTGATGACAAACTGACATGGAAACAACACATAAATTCTGTAAGAATAAAAATAGCTAAATCGATTGCAGTACTGTACAAAGTCAGAGACCTATTGAATGATAAAGCTCTGTATTTGTTGTATAACACAATCATTGTTCCACACTTAATCTATTGTATTGATGTTTGGGGGAATGCGTGTAAAACAATCACAAAGCCTATTTTTGTATTACAGAAAAGAGCTGTAAGAATTATCACTAGAAAACATTACCGTCATCCATCAAGTACATTATTTTATCAACTGAAGTTATTGAAGTTCCATGATTTGGTAGACTATAATATTTTATCAGTTATGTATAGGGCTCAAAATAATGCATTACCTTTAAATATCCAAATGCATTTTGTTAAAAGACAAAGTTGTTATAATCTTAAGGGGACAGAGATGTTTGTAAAACCACAATTCAGAACTAGTTTGAAGGGACGTTCTACCTCAATCCAGGGAATTAGATTATGGAATGGCTTGGAGAATGTAGTTAAAAATGCCAAGTCAATGTTTACATTTAAGAAAATGATCAAAACGAATGTGTTAAAAATATATATATGAAATAGCGTAATGTGTATTGTATTAGTTAGAAAATTAGAAAGAGTTAGTCATTTTGTACTGTTGGTTGAAGATTATTATTGTTTAATCTGATTGTTGGAAAAAAGGGGCAGATATAATAAGATTTATTCTTCTTTCTGCTACCTTTCATTTTTTTATATTTTGTACTTTATCATTTATGGGATTGTCTTGTATTGTTTCTTTTGTAAAAAAAAAATGAACAAATTTATTAAACAAACATAAACATAAACTTCTTGAGCCTTGAGATCACCTGACCAGCTGCTTTTGGTGGTACCAAAAACCAGGTTGAAGCTCAGAGGAGATCGGGCGTTTTCAGTCGTGGGCCCAAAACTCTGGAACAATCTGCCCATCAACATTCGACAAGCCACTTCTGTCTCTGCTTTTAAATCTCTCCTCAAAACACATCTGTACTCATTAGCATTTAACACAGTGTGATCTCATTTAGTATTTCATTGTTGATGATTGTGTTCATGGCTTTTGCTTTTACTCCCTGACATTTAACGCACTGTGATTTGATTTAGTATTTCATTGTTTTTAACTACATTTCGTGTTTTTATGCTTTTATTCCTAATGCTGTAATATCTTGTTATTAATATTTGATGCTGTGATCTTTTTTGTAAAACACTTTGATAACAGTTACTGTTTTAAATGTGCTATATAAATAAATGTGACTTGACTATCAAATTGCTGTACTCCTGGGACATGGGTAACTAGGGAAAAAGCTTTGTCTATCGCAACCCCCCACTTCTGTGCAGGCTTATCAGAACCGCCGGCTGAACAACAACAACAACAGGACTGTGGCCTATCTGAAAGTTCTCATGGACAAATTTCACTGTCTTGACATCAAATGCATACGTAATGTGTTTATAAATCTGCTTGCTGGTATAATTTTTTGATGTCTCTAATCATGCCCTGAAGATGTGAAGAGATATTTTATGTAATACCACTATCCATCCTCATGGCTCTTACTTTTTTCTATCTAAAAGTACAGGTGGTCCTCGACTTACGGCACCCTCAACTTACGGCAATTCGGAGTTGCGAACGCATCATATTAATAAAAATATGAAGAAAATATATATATATACCGGTATATATATATTTTTTGTGTGTGTGTGTTTAAATGTTCTTGATTTCATGAGTACAGCACTTTGTTGCAGCTGTGGTTGTTTTAAATCGATTTACAAATAAATTATTATTATTATTATTACTGTATTATTATTTTGTAGCCGATTACGCAGTTTTCGGGAGTGTTCGGCAGTGTTTGGCAGTTGTCGTTTAGCTTCGGTTTCCTCCAGCTTCGACAACCGGCTTTGGACAGACCGTCCGTCCGATCAGAGATTGCTTTGCTTGGATGAATGAGCTGGAAACGGTTGGTGAACTCTGTGGACGTCTCAGGCGGACGAACGGATTGGCGGCCTGGATGTTGTTGACACCCGGAGCTAACAAGCTAAAACGCGGACGGACGGCTTGGCGGCCTGGATGTTGTTGGCACCTGGAGCTAACAAGCTAAAACGTGAACGGACGGCTTGGCGACCTGGATATTGTTGGCACCCGGAGCTAACAAGCTAAAACGCGGACGGACGGCTTGGCGGCCTGGATGTTGTTGGCACCCGGAGCTAACAAGCTAAAACTTGGAAGGACGGCTTGGCGGTTGGTGGCACCCGGAGCTAACATGCTAACGCCAGCCCCATCGGGGAGACGGAGCCGATGGGCGGCGGAGAGGCCTGCTGCGGTCGGGAGCTTGCCTCGATGTCCGCCTGGCAGCCTCAGATGTTAGATGAACACCGAGCTAACATGCTAAAATGCAGATAAACAACTGCACAGCCTGTTGGAGGGACAACACAGAGCTAACGGAGGAGCTAATATGCTAACGCGGCCCCACCGGGGACACGGAGCTGAACGGGCGGCGGAGACCAGCTCACAGTAAGAAATTTTATTTTTTTATTTAATTACTGTATGTCGCTAAATGAAACTGCACTGTATGTGTTTTGTGATAATTATGTAGGGTACTGTGTTAGGATAGGCAAAGTGCTTGGTAACTTGGTAACTGTACATTACCGTACATGTACGTGTATAAGTGGCGGCTCGTGTGTAATTCCGACTTACGGCAATTTCGTGTTACGAACGGCAGCAGGAACGGAAGTCGTTCGTAAGTCGAGGACCACCTGTATCAGGGCTGCCAACTCTCACGCAATGGCAGTGAGACACACGCGTTTGAGGGTTTTCACACGCTCTCACGCCGCATTCATATTTCTCACGCTGAAAACTGACCGTCAAAATCTCAACTCCGTTCCACTTCCGTATTGGGAAAATACATGAGTCCGCTCCACGTTTTCACCACAACCCTTGTGAAGCACATCCACGTTGTTATCCAGTCCGTATTTTTGCTCCAACCTTCCATCTACCTGCAACAGTTTGCAGGAAGTTTCCACAGAGCAGAAAGTTACTGACGAAGCTGATGTAGCTCGGTGTTTGCGGTCTGACTCTTCCCAGGAGGAAAGGTGAGTGGATTAAATTACATTAATATCAAACATGTTAGAAAGAAAGGAAAAATTAGATGCACGGAGCAGAGAAACTAGGGAAATAAAGTGTGATAGCCAAACGTGCTAAATGAACCATATTACTGTATATGGTTTATTTAGCACGTTTGGCTAGCCGGATGTCTGCCTAGCAACACAAAGAGCAGGTAAGATTGAATTGAAAATTAAGAATAAACACAAGTAGATAATGGTATCTTGTTAACTGAGTACATTTATTAAACCAGCATGATGATTAACCATTTAAATCCTTTAAAGGATTCTAAAATGTCCAGTAAAATAAGACCATCGGTGGGACAAAAGCAAAGCATTTTGTTTTATTTAACAAACGAACAAAATCAGAAAAGACAGAGAGAAACACAACCAACAGAACAACAACAAGCAGAAGAGCAACAGAAGAATACATGGAAGACCAGGAGACAGGACAGGCAGAAGAACAGCAACAAACAGTGTCCCCCAAGAGCAGCAACTCTCAGCAAATTATTCATGATTATTTTTGATAACTAATATTACAAGTGAGTATGGGGGAACCCAATATGGTGCTCACCTCCTGATGATAAACCTGCTAAGTTTTATTAATTTTATTAAGAATGACTTTCCCAGTAGCCCAACACCACATTCATTCAACCTTTATTTATACAGGCTAGCCTCGTTGAGCCACGGGGACTCATTTACAAGAGGGACCTGTCTCACTCACACCCAGGGTCAATTTAGAGTTACCAATCAGCCTAACATGACTTCTTGTCCAATATGTCTCTCTGATCATTAGCATAACAGTATTTATGTTAGCTCTATTTGTTTGGCAGGAAGAAAGCTGAACATTGGCTTCACCACCAGGGCTAAGCTGAACAAGTTGCTAGATGATGGAGACATCACACCACAACAAATAACTTCCATGAGGCTGCTTTAACATTTCTGCTCAGAGCTGTAGACTATGCCATAAAGAAGCTGCCCCTACAGGAACCACTACTGAGACATGTAACGTATGTTGATGTTCGACAGAGGTCTGAATGCAGCATAGATGACGTCCTTTACTTTGTTGAGAGGTTAGGGTTTTTCAATAATTACTACTTATCTTGAATTTTACAAGGCATTTTGTCTTTATGTAAATGAGATTTCCCTATGTGGCTTTTCTTTTAAAATGCTTTTATTTATTTTCTGCTGTTGGTTGATGACTATCAGAAAATAAAAAACGTGTAACTCTTTGCTCATACATAGGTTTCCCCACCTGCTCCCCTACCATGGACCAGAGGAGCATGAGCTACTGGCAGAGGAGTTTCTGGAGTACCAGACAATGACGTTGCCACCACTGCAGCACCCAGAAGAATTTGAAATGGAGAGTTTCTGGGCTTAAATGGCTATATGGAAAGATAAGGTAAAGCTTATTTTTTAACACCAAGAACACAGTAGAAATAGCCTCTCAAACATTACTGATACCTGTACATTTGAAGCACTATGGAAGATACAGTGATACAGGGATCAATTGGCTAAAGGACTTAAAAGAAAACGTCACTTGGGAGCATATTTCCATTGTATTCTTGGTTCATTTGTCACAGTTGACAGGAGTACTCAGATTTCCAAGGCTTGCTGCACCTCAAAGCTGGTCCTCGTCCTCCCACATTCGAATGCTGATGCAGAGAGGGTTTTTTCGGTGGTGGGCCTCAACAAAACAAAGACTAGGAATAGCTTGGCACTAGATGGTACCCTCTCCTCCATCATGGCTAGAAAGATGGCTGATTTGGAGCCATGCTTGAAGTGGGAGCCGTCATCTACAATCATCAAGGCCTCTAAGAAGGCCACAGGCCTGTACAATCAGTCACACAAAATATGAGACTTGAGGAATTCCAGCTGTTCCCAGCTTTTTGTGTGAACACAGTTCAAAACACTTAAAATTCAATTGTTTACAACTCATCTGCTTACCATTTAGGCACTGTATTTATATGTTTTGTTGCTGTTTCGCTGTTGATATGTACATTTTCTGCTAAACCCACTGGAAAATGAAGAATGTCTCTAACTTTCCTCTTGTCATTTTTGACTAAACCTACATAATAATAATAATAATAATAATAATAATAATAATAATAATAATAATAATAAACTTTATTTGTATAGCACCTTCCTACAATGCCTTGCATTGACCAAGGTGCTTAACAGGATAAAAAGATGAATAAACTGGAACAATAAATCAATGAAAATAGAATAAGAAACAACAGCAATAAAAGAAGGCAATGGAAATAAAAAATGCTACATACTAAAATAACACTAAAATAACACAAGTAATAAAAGTTACACACTGAAAGCTTTTTTGAACAAGTGGAAATAAAAAGGCAATGGAAATAAAAAATGTTACATATTAAAATACCAAAAGTAATAAAAGTTACACACTGGAAGCTTATTTGAACAAGTGGAAATAAAAAGGCAATGGAAATAAAAAATGCTACATATTAAAATACCAAAAGTAATAAAAGTTACACACTGAAAGCTTTTTTGAACAAGTGGGTCTTCAGTCTGGTTTTGAACAGAGTCAGATCAGAGGTGGCACGCAGCTCAAGGGGGAGACTGTTCCAGGCTTTAGGGCCGGCAACAGAAAATGACCGGTCTCCCCATTGTTTGTACCTTGAGTGAGGCACCTCCAGCAGGTGTTGACTGGCAGATCGTAAATCTCTGCCGGGCTACATCATAAAATGCTCTTCATACAATGTACAGTAACAGTTAAAACACAGTCAAAAAGGTGGTAAATACTAACATTTATGGAGGACTTACTGACATTATTAGAAATAAAAGCAGAAATATATAAATAGACCATTAAATGAATATATGCACTTAAAGTTTAGTTTAAAACAAAGCAAACAGGAAAACACCTGTGCTTTTGTTTTAAACTAAACCTTAAACTAAACTGAGGCCGCACAGACATCTGCATGTGGATTCTGCTTTATCCTGTCTGTTGACCAATAGGAGAAGAGCTGATCCAGGAAAGGTTTCCTTTTTTATTTAATTGGTGCATTTTAAGTTATTTATTGGTTTTTATATGTTTTAGTTATTTATTCATCCATTAATATATTTCTTTCTACTTTTTATTTCTAACTATGTCAGTTTCGGTCCTCCATACATATTCAAATATGAAATAGTATTTCAATCTGACACAGATCTATAAAGTAGAGTGTAGGGAGTCATTTTCAGTCAATTTCTATTGTAGGATGTAGCCAACAGGATGAGGGCAGGTGAAGCTCACCAGCACAATCAAACCCTGTTGCCGCGTTGCCGCCGCGCTGCCGCCGCGTTGCCGCCGCGCTGCCGCCGCGTTGCCGCCGCGCTGCCGCCGCG
>JBBPBX010000294.1:22006-32313 GCA_038048925.1 Garcialebias charrua
TCTCTCTCTTTCTCTTTCTCTTCCAGCACAGCCTCCAGGCTGGCACATGGAACGGTGGGGGAGGGAGGCTGCATGCCCAAGGATGAGACTGAAAACACAGAGCAGTCAGGGGATGGTAAGATGGCTGCACCACTCAAGCTGCTTTTCACACTCCCATCACATTTAGAGCCATGTTTGAGCCAAACTGGTAAATAACCAAATAGACCATATGGAAAAATTCATAGGTCAGAACATCCACAGCTGCCATCAGTAGTCACAAAGAGCATCTGAATTTCTGATGTCAAAGAAACGCACATGAACCAAATATGGATAAGCTCCCCGGAAATACTTAAATATTGTTGCAAAATTATTCTTCAAAGCCAGTGCAGTAGTATTTTCCATAAATGTATTGGGTGTATTGTAAGCTGTAACCCCTTTGTTGTAAACGAGTTGGTAATCAGCAAAGATGGAGAGAGAGAGAGAGAACGAAGGAGGGTTGTTGTGTGGAGAAGTGTTGACCTACTTCTGTTCAAATGGCTGCTCATGTGGCAGACAGAAGTGTTGGTGCAGTTTATTGTAATGCCTGGGACTAGAGATCAGTCAAGCTTGTGTTTTTTTAAAATTTTACATATTTCTTTCTCTGTGCAGGTGTAAAAACATAATGTAAAAGTTAAAAAATTTTTTCATAATAAAACATTTTCTGTGTCACTGTTTAAAATTACATGTGGCTGCTTGATAGGGGGAGGGAAGGCAGTCCTGTATGGTGGAACAAAAGGACAAAAAAAGGACAAAGTAGAAAGAAACACAGTGTATGAATCTATTCAAAGAGAATGGTTGAAATTCAAATAGAAAAATAGACTGGATGATGGAAAGCAAATATATAGTTTTTTTTAACTGAAAATATCAAAAACGAAGACATTTTCAGAAACTATTTTTTTTTTTGTTTTCATCGTGACATATATTTCACATATTATGTGAAATATATGTCACGATGAAAACAAAAAAAAATAGAATTTGTGTTTTCAGTGTTATACAGTATTCCTTTAAATATTTTTCTGCCTTTTTGTCAAGCTTCATCCCTTGTTACCTGCTTTCACAGATAACAGAATCATATGTACAAACAACTTGATCACCATGTCAAGTGAAAATAGAAAAGTCAGAGCAAGTCAGATGCAAGAAAATGTTTCTTAAAACCTCTGTCAGGGTTTAAGAACCTCTCACTTTGGTTGAAGCATTGTAAGTTGTGCCCATTTAGATCTGGCTTTACGGTTAATGTACACATTTTAATTTTCAGTGTAAATGTTGTTAAACAGTTAAAACATTGTAATTTGATCCAAGTTGTTGATCTCTTGCACTACTCTGGTATTAGTCAGAAAGCTGAAAGTACTCACTGATTTGGCATTTGATTGGTGCAGTAACTATTTTTAATTTGATTTTAATATTTAATATCATTATATTAGTTTATTTTCTGCATTAATTGATTAGTTGCTCAGTTATTTACTTTTTCACAAATAAAACCAGAAACTGTTTGAGACACTATCTGAACATATGATTCTTTCATCTGAAATAATGTCTCAAAACAAATACAATAGGTGCTTGGCAACTAATCCTGTACTAAATTGTTGCAGCTGTACATTTTGTGTGAATGTAAAGTTATTTTTATACTGCTCTTTTTAAATGTTTTAGTGTGTTTTTTTCTCCATTCCAATATTTATTTTGCAGTTTTATTTTTTTATTTTAAAGAAGCCATGAAAAGGCTGTTATGTATAGAACATGTTCGTAACTTGGTCATTTTAAGTTTGTTCTTCTTGATGTATTTAAGACAACCAATTGTTTCAGATTTTTTAAGTTTTGCTTCATGTGCTTTGATTAATACAAAGTCAGCATTTCTGAGTATTCTGTACTTAAAACAATGACAACAAACTAATAAAAATTTAGTTT
Organism: Garcialebias charrua; assembly: GCA_038048925.1. Taxonomy (NCBI): domain Eukaryota; kingdom Metazoa; phylum Chordata; class Actinopteri; order Cyprinodontiformes; family Rivulidae; genus Garcialebias; species Garcialebias charrua. Next base: position 23,927 of record JBBPBX010000294.1, read on the forward strand.
TGTCAACTTTGATTTGATTTGATGTTTATTCATTCATTTTAAAAGAACAATACAAGACAGTTTCATCAGATACAAGAATACAAGTAGGATAAAATGAAGGGAGCAGAAAGAAGATGAAATCTTATTATATCTGCCCCTTATTTCACAGTTTGTTCAACCAATGATAACCTTCAAACTACATCACAAAATGAATAATTCTACTTAATTTTACTAACTGTAATACACAAACTACATCACAAAATGAATAATTCTACTTAATTTATCTAACTGTAATACACAAACTACATCACAAAATGAATAATTCTACTTAATTTTTCTAACTGTAATACACAAACTACATCATTCTAACTGTAATACACAAACTACATCAGAAAATGAATAATTCTACTTAATTTTTCTAACTGTAATACACAAACTACATCACAAAATGAATAATTCTACTTAATTTTTCTAACTGTAATACACAAACTACATCACAAAATGAATAATTCTACTTAATTTTTCTAACTGTAATACACAAACTACATCACAAAATGAATAATTCTACTTAATTTATCTAGCTGTAATACACAAACTACATCACAAAATGAATAATTCTACTTAATTTTTCTAACTGTAATACACAAACTACATCATTCTAACTGTAATACACAAACTACATCAGAAAATGAGTAATTCAACTTAATTTTTCTAACTGTAATACACAAACTACATCACAAAAATGAATAATTCTATTTAATTTTTCTAACTGTAATACACAAACTACATCACAAAATGAATAATTCTATTAAATTTTTCTAATAACTTAAAAATGTCTCGTCTTGTACTTACATTTTTGATTTCTGTTTAACTTTTCCACGGTTAAAAAAGTGAAAATTTTAAGTTCTTGATAAACAAAGAATTTTGAGTTCATATAATTAAAAACTTTAAATGGGGATTAGTAAAATATACTGACTTGACTTGATGAACAATTTTAATGGAACTGGAATCAAAATGTAGAAGTAGCACTGAACAAAATTCAAGTTTTGGAAAAACTTGTAATTTTAAGTTTTTCAACTCAAAAATTTTGTGGCAATCGATTGCCTCAAATTTTTTTGAGTTGTAGAAACTTATTTGGGTTTACAGTGTACAGAGAGAACATGCAAACCACATGCAGAAAGAAAGACCCCTGGCTGGGATTCTAACACCTGCAACAGTGCTGCCACCTGCGCCACTGTGCACCTTCAAAACTGTACATTTACTCAGAATAACCCCATTTTAGGTCTTTTCAGAGTCAGAGTCAGAGTCAGAGAGTCTTTATTGTCATTTGCACCGCATGTGGTACATGTGATGAAAACGAGATTATGTACACGGGGTCCCAGTTACATCCAACAACAAATGCAAGAGAAAAACAGTAATAACATCTAGAATTAACTAAGAAAAACATCAACTAGTAATACACTAAGCCCTAATGTAATAATAATAATAATAATAATAATAATGTCTTTTCCTGTCATCTGCGTATGTTTCCCATACACAGACGAAATTCGTCTCTGCATTTAACCCAACCACCTACCAGGTGGTGCAGTGAGCAGCCCGAAAGCGCCCGGGGAGTAGTGGAAAAAACATCATTATAAACAGCAGCACGAACATGAGTCTGTATGAGCAGATGGTCACAGATGAACACAGCAACAAGAAAACAGATCAGCATCAGCATGATGTGATATTTTGCAGTGATTATTCTTATTCTTTATTTATTCATGAGTCTAACAGCCTCAGGGTAGCCTCAGGGTTTTGCAGCCTCACAAATCATTTTCATGAGTTTAAGGTTAAAGGAGCTGTATGTAACTTTTCTAACAATATATTTTTAACATATTTCTTCACTCTGTCACTACCTCCTGACATACTGATTTTAGACAAGTAATCTCTGAAAAAAACTATTGTCCCCTTGCTTCTCTAAAAGCATTTCTAAAAAGCCACAGTGACCCGCCGTTAACCAGCCAATAAAAACAGAGTTTGTAACCAGCCAATAAAAACAGAGCTTGAATTTGAATTTCAGCAGAGCAAGGGGTAACAGAGCCATATATGGCTCTGAGGGGGAGGGACCAGAAACGTGTCTCTGTTCAAAATTTTCCTAAGTTCCAGCGTGTTCCAGAAATTACATACTGAACCTTTAAACTGGTGAGATTTTTATGGAGTCTTTTGTAGCTGGTAAGCCAAGTTTGGCATCTACTTTTGTTAATTAAATCATGATAAATACAGGTTCTGAACCAAATGAGTCCACCTCCGATATGAGTATCATAAACAGGTCAAAACCAGATCCAGGCTGGAAGATAACCAGATCCGGGCCAGATGATGTGTTCTATGAATAGATCCAAAACGGATCCGGGCCGGATGATGTGTTCTATGAACGGATCCAAAATGGATGTGGCACTTAATGAGTTGATCCGGATAGGGTCCGGGCCAGATCCATGATCATTATCTGTTTCGGATCTGTTCCGGTGTGCAAGTGGACTCCGATTCGGGTCCGTTTTGAGGATCCGTTCTGAAGCCTATGCTAGATCCGGTCCGGAGTCTGTTTGCTATCTGGGAAGAGATGTCAAGTCAAAGTCAACTGTATTGTCAGAACTGCAATATGTACAGGACATACACAGGATTGAAATTGCGTTTCTCTCAGTCCCTCGGTGCAACAGTAACCATTTAAACACTAAAACACTGAAACATTTAATAAACATAAGCATAAAATAGTAAAAGTGTAACACTGTCCTGAGTTTTTGCATAGTAGTATAAAAGTATGAAAATTTACACCAACACTAAAACACTAAACATTTAATGAACATAAGCATAAAATGAAATAATAAAAGTGTAATACTGTCCTGAGTTTTTGCATAGTAGTATAAAAAAGTATAAAAAGTATATCTATAAAATAAACTGAAGGTTCTAGCATTGACATTTGCAAAGAGTGGCAAAGCAGCATATGAGTTAATGTACACAGTATATGTATGAGGTAGTTGATGTTGGTATAGAGGCAAAGTGGCATATGCAGTAAGGCACATAAGGCACATTGGGCATCCTTAAATAAGGCTAGTCAGAGAATACTGTATATGTATCAGCAGTAGTGTAGATATAAAAGTAGTGTAAATGTAAACAGTAGTAATAAATGTAAACAGTAGTAATAAATGTAAACAGTATTAATAAATGTAAACAGTGAATGTAAACAGTAGTATGACTATAGGCAGTAATGTAATACAAACATTAGTGCAAATATGAGAAGTAGTGCAAACTGAATGAGCACATGACCGAGAGTTTAGTGAATAACCCGTTTGATGACACAGAGTCCAGTGTTAAAATCTTTGTGTTGTGTGGTAATGTGTGAGAAAGTTTTTTGTGTTAAGGCAGTTCAAATGGGAGGGGAGGCAGAGCAGGCAGAGTGTTTAGCATTCTGACTGCCTGATGAACAGAGCTGTCTCTCAGTCTGCTGGTACGAGCCTGGAGACTCCTCAGTCTCCTCCCTGATGGCAGCAGTCTAAAGCGGCTGTGTAGTGGGTGTGTGGGATCACCTGCCATGCAGTGGGCTTTCCGAGTGAGGCGTTTGCTGTGTAAGTCCTGCAGTGAGGGCAAGGAGGTGCCGACGATCTTCTCAGCTGCTCTCACGATGCGCTGGAGGCTCTTGCGGCATGATGCAGTACATGCACCAAACCACACAGTGATGCAGCTGGTCAGGACACTTTCTATGGCACCTCTGTAGAAGGTGCACATGATGGGGGTTGAAGCTCCAGCCCTTTTCAGCTTGCGGAGAAAGTAGAGGCGCTGGTGAGCCTTCTTGGCCAGTGATGCAGTGTTCCTGCTCCAGGACAGGTCCTCTGAGACGTGCACTCCCAGGAACTTGGTGCTGTCCACTCTCTCCACTGTGGTGCTGTTGATGGTCAGAGGGGCATGTTGTGCATCCCTCTTCCTGAAGTCCACAACAATCTCCTTTGTCTTCTCCATGTTGAGAGTGAGATGTCTGGACCTCCCTGCTCAAGCTGCTGCTCCTGAGACCTGACTTCAGAACAAGGGGACGATAATGGATGGATTCATCAACATAATTCTAGCAAAAACACTGAAAATCCAAATCTGTGACCATCAGTGGCAAGAGCATCCACTCTAAGGATATATTAAAATCCAGAGGAAAAAACATGATTGGCTCTAACATAAATTGTCCTCAGATTTTTTTTCTTTATTATTTACAGTAAACAAGTGTTTATTGTAGCAAATATTCAAAGTTTGATGGTGTGGATTAAAATCAAAGTAGAAAATAAATGGGAAGTGCTTTATTTTAGGCATGTGCAAAATAGGTTGCTACATTTTTCGAATCCACATCAATCTAAGATGAACGTAGTTTAGCAGAAACACCCTCTGTCCTATCAATAATAAAAACTTCACGATGAGTCATTCTGTTTGCATTCAAGATGTCACTTTAAATGAGACCAAATACAGCATAAAAACATCTGCTGCTCATTACACACATCAAACTGGCCCCGCTGAAGCTCTTTCATGTATGTGTGCAAAATGTGTGAACCTGCTGAGATCGTCACCAAAATATCAGCATGCTCCAAATTTATAAAGACAAACTAACCAAATGGCTTTCCAAAGAGTGTCTACGTTTGAAGTGCATCCACCAGAAGTGAGAAAGCAACCCTGATCTAGTGTCTGCTATCAACAGATGGCTGATTAGCATTTCCAAATCTGTACTTAAAGTCTGGACTGACTGAAATTCAGTTAGATGTTATCTACAGAGACACCACTGAACAGCTTCTTTTCTCGTGCTTTTGATCAGTCAGTAAAACATTACTCTGATGGCTCATTGATTGCCTGGGAGATTTTCACAGAAAGACAGAATTTATGGCTCTGTGCCCGTGGAAAAAACACACAAACGTGCAGCCCATTTTACTTCTCCTTTCACACCCCTAGCTTGTCATCCACAGCACACACACATCCCCTCCTGGTTTGCCGTCTCTCTGCTTCCTCTTTCGGTCTGTCTTTCACTTTCTCTTCGTCTGGCTTTCCTTTCTTTTATTTCTTTTCAATCGGCTGAATTCCCCTGGCACAGCTGAGCAATGTGCCATCACTGCCTACAGCAAGTGCTTGCGTGCATGCACCCCCTCCCTACCCCCACCTCCCCACACACACACATGCATGTTTACACACAAGCTCATTTGCTGGTCCTGTCCTATAATGTCATTGTGGCACGAACTGAGTCAAATCACACTGAATCAACAGGTCCTCTATCAGCTGGGGGCCTCCCTCTCAGAGACAGTTTAGAGCAGGGGTGTCAAACTCATTTTGATCTGGGGGCCGCATACAGCTTAAACTGATCTCAAGGGGGCCAGACCAGTAAACTCATTCCAAAATTACATAGAACAGTAAGTCCACTTTTTCGCTTTGTATTAGTGCAAAGAAGAAATAAATTATAAAAATCTTTACATTAAAGTAATTGTCCTTTTACACTTTTACTCAGTTTAACATTTATTTAAGTGCATTACACATTTAAAAAAACATTTAAAAACCGAGAGCACAGATGGTTTGAGAGGGGTGTAAAGGAAGCTGTTCATGTTAAGAGAGAAAAACCTTATCTTAACAGCAAGCAAATGTTCAGATGACGTTCAGTGAACGTCGTCTTAAAGTCGAATGTCGAATGTTCAGGACCCAACCTTGTCTGAACGTTGCCTGAACGTTAACGCTGAACGTTCACTCACTGTTAGAAAAAAATAATTTGGTGTAATTTCATTCAATTAGTTCTTACATCTTTGAAACTTAATGGTTGTTATTAATGAAACAATGGTTGTTATTATTTATGACCAAATCTCTATTTTTGTTTTGTTACAAAAAGTGTGCACTTCTGACATGACCTGAACATTGCCTGAACATTGTCTGAACATTTTCTGAACATTGTCTGAACATTATCTGAACGTTGTCTGAACGTTTCCTGAACGTTAACGCTGAACGTTCACTCACTGTAAGAAAAAAAAAATTGGTGTAATTTCATTCACTTATTTCTTACATCTTTGACACTTTAATGGTTGTTATTATTTATGACCAAATCTCTATTTTTGTTTTGTTACAAAAAGTGTGCACTTCTGACATTGTCTGAACATTGTCTGAACATTGTCTGAACATTGTCTGAACATTGCCTGAACATTGTCTGAACATTGTCTGAACATTGTCTGAACATTGTCTGAACATTGTCTGAACATTGTCTGAACATTGTCTGAACATTGTCTGAACATTGCCTGAACATTGTCTGAACATTGTCTGAACATTGTCTGAACATTGCCTGAACATTGTCTGAACATTGTCTGAACATTGTCTGAACATTGTCTGAACATTGTCTGAACATTGTCTGAACATTGTCTGAACATTGCCTGAACATTGTCTGAACATTGTCTGAACATTGTCTGAACATTGTCTGAACATTGTCTGAACATTGTCTGAACATTGCCTGAACATTGTCTGAACATTGTCTGAACATTGTCTGAACATTGTCTGAACATTGCCTGAACATTGTCTGAACATTGTCTGAACATTGTCTGAACATTGTCTGAACATTGTCTGAACATTGCCTGAACATTGTCTGAACATTGTCTGAACATTGTCTGAACATTGTCTGAACATTGTCTGAACATTGTCTGAACATTGTCTGAACATTGTCTGAACATTGTCTGAACATTATCTGAACATTGTCTGAACATTGTTTGAACATTATCTGAACGTTGTCTGAACGTTTCCTGAACGTTAACGCTGAACGTTCACTCACTGTAAGAAAAAAAAATTGGTGTAATTTCATTCACTTATTTCTTACATCTTTGACACTTTAATGGTTGTTATAATTTATGACCAAATCTCTATTTTTGTTTTGTTACAAAAAGTGTGCACTTCTGACATTGTCTGAACATTGTCTGAACGTTCACTATGAACATTCACTTGACATGACAATCATGTTTGCTGTGACTTCTTTAATCAGTCTTTATATCTTCAATAGAGCAATACATAGTTCCCAGACACGGCCCCAGTATTGCGCAAACCGGTTTTCGCACCACATCTGAAGGCAGAAGAAGGCAAGATGGCGAACTAGCAGAGCAAATTATACGGACAAAAACACGAGCAACCACAGCTTTACCAAGGAACAAGAGCAAACTGGCAGTGGTCGGAGTTAAATGAGTTTGAGAAAGAAATCATGGCAGACGAATCAGACAACTTGTCACAAAGTAGTTACTCCGATATCATTAATTATTTAATTATTACAAGGAGCGAGCGCACACCGGCTTCACAGCGCAGAGCTTCACAGCTTTAAATCCAAAAAAGATGTGTAAACTGTCTCAATCAGATCTAACCAGCTAAAAAAAGGTTTAACTAAAATAACACACAGCCAACAAACAGTCCAAGCTGAACACAGACCAGAACCAGCACTTTTGAGTCTTACCGTGTTGGAAGTTAGCATGTTGTTAGCATCTGGAGCGAGGCTCGCAGGAGCGAGGCTCGCAGGAGCTCAGGTCGGACGGCGTGGATCCGTCGCGGCCGCGGGGTCACGTCCCATGGGACCGACGCGTCGCCCGCACGACTTGGCTCCCGTCCTCCTTCTCCAACTGGGACGGTTTCCCCCGCCGGTCCTGGTGGACCGTGAGGCCATTGTCGCGTTAGCGAGATGCTAAGCTAACAGCATGCAAGACGGTTTGCTAAATAATGAAAAAAAAAAACCCAGCTCTAACACACAGACAGTTGTACTCTAACATTGTTCTGACATAGTTTCACAAAATGATTTATGTAGAATATTTTGTTTACCGGCCAAAAGGACGACGTCTTCCAGAGCAGATCCAAGCCAGACTCAGAGCGAGGAGGGGCTGCTGTCCAGTTTCTCCGATGAGATAAATCCTTCACGTTACTTTTTTTTTGATTAACTGAAACCTGCGCGTTGCCCAAACGTCTACCCGACTGGAACACCCACTGACACAACACGAAGTAACCATTGCAATTAATTAGAAATTAACACAAAAAAAAACGTGAAAAATGAACATCCATTAAACCGCGCTGTCCCCTGTTCTGACTTTCAAAATGAGGGTCCACCCGGAAGTAAGACGGATGTGACGTCACATGGGAACTATGTATGGGCCCACATACGAGACCCCCACTCATATGGGTTCTTTATCTATAACCATAATTACATGGTTGTTATTGTCACCAGATCTCTATTTTTGTCTTGTTATAAAAAGTTTGCCCTTCTGATGGCACTGTAAACTATCAATTGCTGTGAAAAACAAATGTTTGCTGTGATCATTTAATCAGTTTTTTATATATATTTAAAACCTATGGTTATTGTCACCAAATCTTTATTTTTGTCTTGATATGAAAGTGCACACTTCTGACGTTTT
>JBBPBX010000294.1:32994-50567 GCA_038048925.1 Garcialebias charrua
AAAAAATAAAATAAAAAAATAAATAAAAAAAAAAAATAAATAAATAAAAAAAAAAAAAATAAAAAAAAATAAAAAATAAAAAAAAAAAAAAAAAAAAAAAAAAAAAAAAAAGGGGGGGAGGAGGGGGGATAGGACGGCATCAAAAAACTAAAAGGAAACGAGTGTTTTACCCATTCATTTATTCTTCAGAGTTAAGTCACATGGTAGTGTGATGAGTTAGTCCCATCAGTCTGTGCATTGAGCATGAATCAGGGTATCAATCTGTATGTTGTGAAGGCAAAGATTTTACATATGACACAAAGGGTGCCCATTTATAAGTAAATTTTTCAGAACTACCTTTCACTGTTAATGAAATTTTTTCTATTTTCAAGAATGATCTTACGGTGTTAAGCCATTGCGATGTGGATGGAGGTGTGGGAGATTTCCACGCGAGCAAAATACAGCGCCTGGCAAGGAGAGAACAGAAGGCTAGGACCTCCCTCTGCTGGCGGGATAGGTTAAGTGTGGTCCCTGGAACTCCAAAAATGGCAATAAGTGGATCATTCTGAATCTGGATCTTAAAAACTCCTGAGAGTATGGAGAAGAAGTATTTCCAGAACCCTTGTAATTTTGGGCAGAAGAAGAACATATGACTTAAGTTGCAAGGTGAGGCCTGACATCTATCACATTGATCTGAAATTGAAGGGAAAATTTTTGATAGACGGGACTTTGAAAAATGTACTCTATTTATTACTTTAAACTGTATTAGTTGTAGTCTGGCACATGGTGTACTCTGGCGTATGCTGAGAATAACTTTATCCCACCATGACTCTGACAGTTCAACACCCAATTCCCGTTCCCATGCAGTTCTGGTTTTACCTGATGAGTCGGTCTCAATTGCCATAAGTTTTCCATAAATAATAGAAAGAGGAGATTTCAGATTAGGCTTCAAAGCTAGGAATTCGACCCATGGTGGGTCATTAGGCAAAGTTGGAAAATTTGGAAACCGTGATGAAACGCAATGTCTAATTTGGAAATAAAGAAATAAATGTGAAGTGGGTAGATTAAATTTAGAAGACAATTCTGAAAAACTAAGGAACAAACCATCTTCGTAAAGGTCTCTCATTGTTCTAATACCTCTCTCATGCCAAATTCTATAGGCAGCATTAGTAGATGCTGGAGAGAAAATGTGATTCTTTAATAACGGCATTTTATTAGATGGTAATACAAATTTAAAATGGGACCTAAATTGTGACCAGATCCTGAGTGTGGAAAGCACTATAGGATTTGTAGTAACAGAGGATAGTTTAATTGGTAATGATGAATAAATAATTGAGGCAGGTGAAAAAGATGCAGAAATCGATTGAACTTCAAGTTTGCACCAAATCAGATCCGGTGAATTTAACCAATAATTCAGTTTATGAATATGCGAGGACCAGTAATACATTGTAAAATTGGGTAGAGAAAGACCACCATTTGTGGTGAACTGTTGTAATAAAGAAAGTCTCATTCTGGGGGCCTTTCCATTCCACAAAAAGGAGGAGACCATCTGATCCAGGGACCTGAAGAACTGTTTGGGCAGAAACAAAGGGATGTTTTGATATAAAAACAGAAGTCTAGGTAGCACATTCATTTTGATAATATTAATCCTGCCTATTAGTGAAAGAGGGAGAGAGTTCCACCTCTGAAGGTCTGATGCAATTTGGGAAACTAGTGGGGTATAATTCTGAGAAAACATCGAGGGCAGAGTACGTGCAATATTAATTCCCAAATATCTAAACCCCGAGGGACTGAGCCTAAAAGGGATATCAGAAGACTTAAGCTTTAAAGCTAATGAATTCACTGGGTAGCATTCGGTTTTAAGTGAATTAATTTTATAGCCGGAATACGATCCAAATTTTTCCAGAGTGTTTAAAATTGGGGGAAGGCTACATAATGGGTCAGAAACATACAGGAGAAGGTCATCTGCATATAAGGACAGTTTAAGCTCGACGCCAGAGCGGATGATTCCGTGAAAAGAAGAAAGGGATCTTAGGGCAACAGAAAGAGGCTCAATGGCTAACGCAAACAAGAGGGGGGAAAGAGGGCAACCCTGTCTAGTACCACGCCCCACCGAAAAATAATCCGATTGGATGGAATTAGTAAGAATACATGCTTGAGGAGATGTATAAAGTAGTTTGATCCAGGACACAAACCTCTCTCCAAAACCAAACCTATTAAGAGCGGCAAAGAGATACTCCCATTCTACTCGATCAAAAGCTTTCTCGGCGTCAAGAGAAATGATTACTTCAGGAGACTTGGGGGAATGAGTTGAAAAAATTGTGTTCAATATTGTACGGGTATTAAAAAACAACTGGCGACCTTTGATGAATCCATTTTGTTCTTGTGAGATAATCAGAGGGAGAACTGTCTCAAGCCGAGTTGCGAGTATTTTGGACAAAATCTTAAAATCCACATTCAAGAGTGAAAGGGGTCTATAAGACTCGCAAGCAGTAGGATCTTTATCCTTCTTTAACAGGAGAGAGATTGAAGCTTGAGTCAAGGTGGGAGGTAGCAGGCCACGCCCGAATGACTCATTATAAACCTCGAGAAGAAGAGGGGCTATCTTATCTTTAAATTTTTTGAAAAATTCGGCAGAGAAACCATCCGAGCCAGGTGTTTTACCACTTTGCATATTCTTAATTGACTCTAATATTTCTTCTAATTTAATGGGAGCCTCAAGTTGGTCAGAAATCAATTTGTCTATCCTAGGAATGTCAATATTCTGAAGAAAGGCGAGTAGCTCGTTTGAGTCTGCTTGTAGTTCAGATTTATACAGATCGCAGTAGAATTTTTTAAAGGTGTCACTAATGGAGACAGGGTCTGAGACAAGGTTGCCCGATCGATCCTTGATTTGCGATATTGTGTGAGAGCTAGCCTTTCGTTTCAGTTGATGTGCCAAAAGTCTACTTGGTTTTTCCCCATGCTCATAATAAGTGGCTCGAGATCGGATTAAGAGACGCTCCGCATCAGATGTTGTTAAAAGATCAAGTTCCATTTGAAGATCCTGTCGCTGTTTCAGCAAATCGTGTGACGGATTAACGGCATTTTGCCTGTCAATATTCTGAATTTTTGTTGATATTTCTGATATCTTAGTGCGTAGATTTTTATTGACATTAGCTGAAAAAGAAATAATCTGACCACGAATATAGGCTTTTAATGTTTCCCATAATAGTGAGGGAGAAATTGTATCGTTCTTATTGAACATTAGGAAATCGTCAATTGCTGATAAGATGAATTTATTAAATGGCTCATCTGATAACAGGAGACTATTAAATCTCCAACGAGGACTAGAACGGGGTTTATTTATAAAGTTTATATCAATGCTTAGAGGAGAATGGTCTGAGATAACAATCGGATAGTATTCAGAAGAAGTGACTCTCTGCATTAAAGAGCTGTCAACAAAAAAATAATCTATACGGGAATAGGATTGGTGCACCTGCGAGTAAAAAGAATAGGTCCTTGTTAGTGGATTCTGTGCCCTCCATGGATCTACATATCCATTTTGGGACATAAAATCCAAAATAGATTTAGACATATTAGACTGTGTGCAGGGCCGAGACGAAGAGCGATCTAATGATGTGTTCATAACACAATTCAGGTCCCCAGCTAAAATTAACAGATGAGTGTCAAGATATGGAAGTGTGCTTACTAAATTGTTTATAAAGTCTGGGTTATCAAAGTTTGGTGCATAAATGTTCACTAATAAAACGGGAGTATGGAACAGAGAGCCCGCTATTATAAGAAATCTGCCATTTGTATCCTTCATTATTTTTGATGCTGTAAAATGAATATTCTTATTAAATAGTATGGCAACTCCTCTGGCTTTTGAGTTGAAGCTCGAGTGGTAAATCTCCCCAATCCATGGATATTTAAGCCTGACCTGATTTGAATTTTGCAAATGTGTTTCCTGTAGGAATATTACGTCTGGATTCAGGCGTTTCATATGAGAATATATTTTAGACCGTTTCACCGGATTGTTAAGACCTTTAACATTCCAGCTTAGGAATCTGACAGCAGATGATGTCGAGGAAGCTTTCAAATCAACAGCCATGTGACCTGTTGTTCATAATAAGGGTTGTAAAATATTGCCATCCTTCCCAATCCCCGCCCACACCCCAGGAGAAAAAAAAAAAAAAAAAAAAAACAAAAAAAAAAAAAAAAAAAAAAAAAACAAAAAAAAATAAAAAAAAAAATAAAAAAAAAAAAAAAAAAAAAAAAAAAAAGAACCCCCCCCCCTCGCACTTGGCCCTTCCCCAGATGAAGGGACTGTGCAGACTCCAACAGGAGTCACTAGAAAACTTGTCCTTACGGTCAAATGGCACCACATCACAACCTGTACCAGGTGACTCCCACAGAACTAGCTAAATGAAAAGAAAATTTAAAATATGTAATAGGCACTAATCTGGAAGAGCAAGAACTCTTTAAAAAACAAACAACAACAAAAAAACAACAACAACTAAAAAAGCAGTGATTGTTAATAATAATAACTAATAGTAATAACATTCCCCAAATGCGAACCAAAGCCCACCATATAATCCAAAACATTAAATCCCTAAATGTAAATAAAACACACTGATTATAATTCTAAACATTAAAACCGTGAATGCAAACAATACACAGTAATTATAATTATAAACATTAAATCCGTGGATGCAAACAAAACACCCTAATTATATTTCTAAGCATGAATAGTAATAATAACTAATAATACTAACGTTCCCCGACTATGAAAAAAATAAAAATAAAAGAAGAAAGAAAAAAAAGCTGGCTAATTATATTTCTAAACATTAAATCCGTGAATGTAAACAAAGCACTCTAATTATGTTTTTAAACACGAATGACTAACTAATAACTAATAATACTAACGTTCTCTGGGTATGAAAGAAAAAGCACACTGATTATTATTTCTACCCATGAAATCCGTGAGTGTAAACAGAGCACTCTGATTATATTTTTAAAACATGAATAATAATAATAATAATAGTTACTAATAATACTGACGTTCCCTGAGTATGAGAAAAAAAAAATAAAATAAAAAATAAAAAAAAGCACACTGATTATTATTTCTACCCATTAAATCCGTGTGTGTAAGCAGAGCACTCTGATTATATTTTTAAACATGAATAATAATAATAATAATGACTAATAATACTGACATTCCCTGAATAATAATAATAATAATAATAATAATAATAATAATAACTAATAATAATAATGTTCCCTGAGCATGAAAGAAAAGGCACACTGATTATTATTGCTACCCATTAAATCCGTGAGTGTAAACAGAGCACTCTGATTATGTTTTTAAACGTGAATAATAATAATAATAATAATGACTAATAATACTGACATTCCCTGAGTGTAAAACAAAGTACACTAATTATATTTCTCATTTTGCAATCGACTCGATGTACACACTCGCCTCTTCAGGGGACGTGAACACTCGTGTGGTTCCCTCATGCGTGATCTTCAGCCGGGCCGGGTGGAGCAGGCCGAACCGAACACCCTGGATGTTGCGAAGTTTGCGGCGACAATCAGTGAAGGCGGCCCGCGCGCGAGCCGTTCTGGCAGTGTAGTCGGGGAACACAAAGATATTTGTACCGTTCACTTTGATCTGCTGCTGCTCCTTCGCCTTCGTCAGGATTTTCACACAGTCCGTGTGGTAGTGTAGCTTAGCCACAATTGGACGGGGCCGCTCGCCTGCCTTCGGTTTAGGTACTGGGATGCGGTGAGCATGATCGAGCAGCGGGTCCTCCTCGAAGCCGAAGGCCTCCTTTAGCATCCGGGAGACCGCAGCCGTTGTAGCCGATGAAGGGTCATCCTCCGGGACACCGATAATCCGGATATTCTGACGTCGGGACCGGGATTCAAAATCGTCACATTTATCCTCCAGCTGTGCCACCGTCTTCGTGAGGCTTTCGACTTTTTTCCGGAGGCTAACGATGTCATCTGTGCAGGTGGAGACGGACTTCTCCACCTCTGCTACCGTTAGCTTTAGCCCCGTGAGGTTCTCCTGCACTGCAGCTAGCCCCGATGATAGCTCATTTTTGAAGGCGGACAGCTCGGCGTTGATCGACGAGAGACTTTCACCCAGAGCGGCTTGGAATTCTGCTTTAATTATAGCAGTAAAGTCCTCTCGGAGAGCCACCAGCAGCTCCTGTTTGAGGCTGCCGACGTCACAAACTGTAGCGGCAGCTGCTGCTTTAGACGGAGGAGGTGACCCAGGATAGCTCGAGGTTCCGACACGAGGAGCAGGCCACAGGTGAGCATCGATCGAACTTACTCCTTTAGCTCCTTTAGCAGGCTTTGGTGGCATTTTGGCGATCGAACAGGAGATATGCGTTGAATGTGTAAGTTGTCTGTTGTTTGCGGTCAAAATCGGAAGAAAGTGCCAGGCATTAGTTGGAAAACAGGCCAGTTCCGCAGGAGCGCACCTGAACACAACTTATCCCACCGCCATTCAGCCGGAAGTCCCCCAAACTGGTTCTAAATTTAAATACATTTAATATAATAAATATATTTAATATAATAAAATATATTTCTATTTAAAATTTGTGCTCATGTGCATTGCATTTGTTTGTATACAATAACTTTGTTGCATTATTGAGAGTGAATCTTACGTATGTTGTGTGTGTTTTTATTTTTGATATTTGAAGGAATGTCTGAAAATGCTCATGCTGTTACAAAAATGTGAACAAAATTCATATTTACGTTAAAATATTTCAAATAAATTAAGCAAAATTTGCTACATAGGCAACAATTTCACTCACAGATACAAACTTTTTGTTGTTTTACTAATAAAATTGAATGGTGCCTGGAGCGTGTGCTCCAAAAAATTAATGTGTCGTAAAAATTGAAAGATGGTTTAGCTGTTTGTGTCTTCTTTCAGCTCATGAGTCCGCAATCTGTGATGAAAACAATATTACGTTTCTTTATTGGCTGCATTTGCATGTTTGTACTGAACATGAGAACATCAGGGTTTTAGGGCAACAATGAAAGGAAAATCAGTAATAAAAAGAACATCCTGTTTTTTTAATTTTGCCTTTTAAATTTTAAGTTTAATGAAACGTGTTGTTACCACTTCCCTTCATAAATGAATTAATGTTGCTACAGTTAGAAAACACCGTCTGAACATTGATGCAGGCTCAGTGTTTAGCAAGACAAAATGCTTCATTTTTTAGTTTTCACAAGTGAGATTTTAAATATCAATCATTTGCCTGTAACTTGCTTGCATGCAAACACAATCATCAATTCTTTTTAGTTTTTTAGACATATAAAGTTATCTAGTTTACAGAGAAAGCTAAACAGCTAACTTAAATTACATTTCCCATGATTGAATAAAAGTGCAGCGCATGATCTTGCCAAATAGTGAGCAAGCTTCAGCAGTGTTCAATAACTATTGTACAGTATAAGATTTTAAACACTTTATAAATAATTACCAAACCCATGTATAATCTATTTATGAAGCAATAATAAATGTTTTATGAAGAGGCTCTTAAAGCGGTGTTGAACCCATTATTTTTATTATTTATTTAAAACATATTTTGACAAAATTGGTGGAATTTTCCACCCTCAATATAAAGACCACAGTTTTAATTAGAGAGAGTCAGAGTCAGAGAGTCAGAGAGTCTTTATTGTCATTTGCACCGCATGTGGTACATGTGATGAAAACGAGATTATGTACACGGGGTCCCAGTTACATCCAACAACAAATGCAAGAGAAAAACAGTAATAACATCTAGAATTAACTAAGAAAAACATCAACTAGTAATACACTAAGCCTAATATAGTGGAAATAAACAGCAGCACGAACATGAGTTTGTATGAGCAGATGGTCACAGATGAACACAGATGAACACAGCAACAAGAAAACAGATCAGCATCAGCACAATGTGATATTTTGCAGTGTTTATTTTTTATTTTATTTTTATTTATTCATGAGTCTAACAGCCTCAGGGTAGAAGCTGTTCCTCAGTCTAGTGGTTCTACACTTGATGCTCCTCAACCTCCGTCCTGAGGGGAGTGGGGCAAAGAGTGAGTGTGCTGGATGAGTGAGGTCTTTCATGATGCAGGTGGCTCTTTTCCTGCATCTGGAGGTGTAAATGTCTGTGATGGTGGGGAGACTGACTCCAACAGACTTCTGTGCAGCCTTCACCACTCTCTGCAGAGCTTTCCTCTCTTCAACTGTGCAGCCTCCATGCCACACGTTGATGCTGGAGCACAGGACGCTCTCCACTGCACACCTGTAGAAGGAGGTGAGAACTGGGCTGCTCAGACCAGCACGTCTCAGCCGTCTGAGGAAGTAGAGTCTCTGATGACCTTTCTTGATCAGGCTGGTGGTGTTGTTGCTCCAGCTGAGGTTATCATTCATGTGTACACCCAAGTATTTGTAGCTGGAGACCACTTCCACTGCAGACCCACCTATTTTCAGTGGGGCGTGGGTGTGTTTGTTCCTTCTGAAGTCCACAATCATCTCCTTTGTCTTCTTCACATTCATGTGAAGATTATTCTCTTTGCACCAGCTCTCCAGGTGTTCCACCTCCTGTCTGTAGCTGGACTCATCATTGTTTGTGATGCATCCCACCACCGCTGTATCATCTGCAAACTTAACAATATGACAGCCTGGAAGTGTGGCTGTACAATCATATGTGAGCAGAGTGAACAGAAGGGGGCTCAGCACACATCCCTGAGGAGAGCCAGTGCTGAGGGTTATGGTGGAGGAGGAGAAGTTGTGAAGTTAGATGCTTAAAAGATTTTATTGTATTTTATTTTTATTTTTTTTGGGGGTGCTTTGATTTTACTTTTGCCTTTTTAAGTTAATTCTTTAAATACTGTATAAAATTAATCAGTTTCACCTTTATTTAGGCATATTTTATAAAAGTGCAAATTTGTTCTCAAAATTTTGACTTTGTTCTTGACGTACTTTCATTACAATCTTAATTTTCACTTTGGTCTTCAAAAACATTGCAAAAAACCTATTCCTCTCACTCTTAGTTTTTTCATAAACTTGCATTTTATACTGTTTTATTAAAAAAAAAGAAAAAACATGTTCTTGTATCATTCACAGCTGAAAAAACCCAGTTCCTATTGTTAGCCTATCCACATTATTCTTGGGGGTGTCACTGTAGAAGCGATTATGGGACTTACTTCCCTTTGACCCCGGAAGTATAAGTTCTGCATTGGCTCCTCGTTGTTTACTTGCTAATCTGCACGCGTCGTTGAAGTTCTGATTTCTGTTATTTTGAGCTAATATTGTCACGAAGATGTCCTTGCGGAGCTCGGGTACCTGTTGCTCTGTTCGTGGCTGTAAGAATAATCAGACAAAGCTGAATTTGTGGCTGCAACTATTGTGTGTTGAACAGGCTCCGAAAACAAAAACCTGCATCCTTCTTTGTGGCTGGGCTACGAGAAACCACCTGAAAAAAGACACTGTATCATCCAGAGGATCGAGAACACCAGGTATGATTTAAGAGACAGCTTTTAGTGTTATGATTTTATGTAGTCAGTGATTAAATGATACTAATATTTTCATTCATAACTGGCAAATAAACACACGCATATGTATGCTGTGTGAGTTTATTTATATATATATATAATATAGGTGTGTGTGTGCTTATTTATATTTATATATAGTATAGATGTGTGTGTGTGTGTTTATTTATATATATAATATAGGTGTTTGTGTTTATTTATATATATATATATATATATATATATATATATATATATATATAATATAGGTGTGTGTGTGTGTGTGCGTGCGTTTCTTTTATAAATAATCTAGGTCTGTTTGTGTGTGTTTATTTATATATATATAATATAGGTGTGTGTGTGTGCGTTTATTTATATATATAATCTAGGTGTGTGTGTGTGCATTTATTTATATATATAATCTAGGTGTGTGTATGTTTGTGTGTGTTCATAAATGAACCCTAATGTTTGTATACTGTACTTTTACTTTCCTCCTTTCTGTTATATTTCTGGATAAGGTGCGTTCCAGGGATGGATGAAGCTCCAGTTGGTCCAGGGATGGATGAAGCTCCAGTTGGTCCAGGGATGGATGACACTCCAGTTGGTCCAGAAGTTTGTGTGCAGTTATGTACCACAGCAACAAATGAGTGAAAATGTAATTTCTATAAATAAATCTGCTTTTGAAGTACATTTGGTGTTGCTGTGAAACAGGCATTGCTAAATGAACGTGTGCTTTCCTTTAGTTTGAATAAAACAGTTGCACTAAGTTTCACCTTCTTTATTTCAATAAGATACGTTGTTTAATGTCTAATGAGAAGTTCTACTGCAAATAAAAAAACATAGATGTAGTGATTGTTTTTTTGGCAACGTACCAGTTTAGTTTTTTATTGACAAGTACAAAACTTAAAAACATGCATGTTGCTGTATGGTTCCTCCTCCAGGAGGAGACTGATAAAGTTCAGAATAAAAGTGATAATTATAAACTAAAAACAGTTGAAACTGAATACAATATGAGAACTGTGGGTAATTTGATGTCTTTTAATGAAAATGACTGGCTGCAGAATAAATACCAGAATAAATACCAGGTCAAATACACTCTTCAACAAGGAATGATGGGCAGTTTCTGATTTTAAACAAACTGGAAGAGATTCCTCATCATGTGGGACCACTGGACGACCACTGGACGACCGCTGGACGACCACTGGACGACTGGAGCAAGCAGCCAACCCCTCCGGAATCCAAGACGATGGAATTTGGCCCTTCACTCGTCTGTACCTTAAAAAAAAATTTTTTTAAAAGAAGAAGAAACTGTCATGTTTGCATCACAAAGCAGCGGCGGTCGCCACTAGAGGGCGCTAGGGGCACCGCCCCTCCTTGGAACTGCAGCTCTTCACCATTTGAAGATTTAATTTTTTTTAATAAAAATGAAATAATAAAATAAAAATATTTCGAAATGTATGCATATATGTTTTTAGTTGTGTAGGATAAATATTTTATGAGTAATGATGAGTTGTTTGTTTAAAAAAAAAACGTTTTCTGATTGTGACGTACTTCCGGTTCCCCGCTGGGCGCCGCCTGCTGCTTTTCCATTGAATCTAATTATAACTAGCGCATGCGCAGTTTATGTCCCATCTGTCCAAAACTATTGGACTGTTCAGATCGCATTTTCCGCCGCCCTCGAGCTTGGACTTGTCTCGTGATCGCTGCGTTCGCCAGCGTGTTTCCGGTTACTGCCGAGGAGGGAGGGGGAGTGGGGGGACTCTCTGTCAGAGCTGATCATACGCAACTAGCGACGTTGAAACAGCCGTAATTATTAATGGTGCCTTTCTACGCAGGTAAGCAAGTAAAAATTGAGTTTAATAAATCGCTAAGCACACATGAGCAAAGTTTGAGCTGATCATCTGTGTGCGTGACGTGGTGTCGTGTGTGTGTTGCGGTCAGTCACACAGTAGCTAGCTACTAGCTGTGCTTATGAGCGTTGTGGTGTTTCTTTACTATTCCTGACTGATATGGCTCTCAACTAGATGTTACAAAAGTGTTTTCTAAACGTTATGTGTTTAATATTATGATTATCAGGTGTTTATGTATTAATATTTTGATTATCAGATGTTCGTGTGTTAATATAATGATTGTCAGTTGTTTATGTGTTAATGTTATGATTATCAGATGTTCATGTGTTGTGTTAATATTATGAATATCAGATGTTCATGTGTTAATATTATGATTATCAGATGTTCATGTTTTTAACTCAAGCTTGTGTACAAAAGTTGAGCTGAAGTCAAACCTGTTAAATATCAGACAATATAAACTTTTATATTCACCAGATGTCTGCTATATCAATCAATCACCTTTATTTTTCCAGGTAGAGTCCGTTGAGATGGAGATCTCTTTTACAAGGGTGACCTGGTCAAGTGGTCAGCAGCACACGTCACATGGTAATTGACAATAAGCATTTGCATTTACCAACAAAGATGGTTTTATGAACCTGTTTGTAGCAGCCCTTAAACATTTTTCTTCCACTGTACAGGAGGACATGGCAGGAGGTGATGATGAGGGGATCCTCTGGTCCAGCCTGGATGTTTCTGAGAAGTGGAGTCGCCACCGCACAACCCACATAATACGGTACCCAAATACTGTAATAATACAATAGCAGTGAGGAGGCTAGAAGCAGCTCTGTTCAACCAGTTAGGTACCTTTCTCTGACTGACTGATTACATTTTTAAAATAAAAAAAAGGTGTTCAATACAGAAACAACTGGACTTTATTTGTAGCAGACAAAGTCCAGTTGTTTCTGTATTGAACACCTTTTTTTGATTTTATCATGTCCTGGATGACTGAGAATCTTCACCAGCATACATTTTTAAATCCCCAAGTAAGAGCAGTCGAGGAAGCTGTGATTTAAAATCAGAAGATTTACTGTAATGCTATAATGTAAACAGTGTTTAAATCTTGTGTGTCATTTAGCTCGAGTGTTTTACGTTTTCTACAGTACTGTAACATGGTCATCAAATTTGTGTTTACTAATTTTTTTTAAATAAAACGGCTCTCTCTGAGCCTGTCTTACATCAAAATACACATTTTTTGGGGTGATAAATAAGAAGACAAAGTCAGAATCTGTTGAACATTTTATTTTCTTACAAGATTTGGTTCACACAACCAGTTTACGGGTACATTGGTGCTATTCACAGCATCAAGTCACAACAGAAGTCATCTCAGGGCACTGAACAGAAACAATCAAATATAAAAATAATAAGTTAACAGAAACTTTCATATAAAAATAATAACACTATTTATCTGAGGGGACTACTTTGAGTTTAACTCCATGTTATAAAAGAGCTACAGTAGTTAGCCAGAGTTCTTTCAGGATGAAATAATTTGAACTTCTGTTTGAATTTTAACTCTATGAACTTTTTCCTTTTTGTTAAATTTACTATGAATTTAGTATGTGTGTTGTGGACAGACAGTGTCTCCTGCAGTGGAGAACATGTTTGCTGGGTGTGGGAGAAGATTTAACACAAATACTGTATGAGTATGCAACATTAGATCTGACAGCAAAGGATAAGTCTTGTGTTGGTTCCACAGCAGCAGGGTCCTCCTCAGATCAGACAGAAAATGTCTGGTGGAATGTCCTGTCCATCTGCAGCCCTCTCTCCACTTGTTTCTTCATGGACATTATGTTCTGTGAGTCTTCCTCAGCAAAATCTCCTCCTGGACAGACTGCAGGGGAGATTGTTCCTAAACAAACAACAGTTCATCAGTATTATAAGTAAAAAGAGATTATTAAATCATTTTTAAGATTGAGAATGTATATAATTTCATCACACTTACACTGCTCCTTCATCCTCAAACTGCATGGTGACATCATCTCCACAGTATTTTTCTGTTGACCACAAAGAAAATTACTGTACTAGTATTAGAGTTCAGATTAAGAGTTCAGATTTTAATAGCAGAAAGAACAGTTGTGTACTGATAGGTGCATACTGCCACATACTGAGCATGAGTGTGCAGCTCATGGTCTATTAAAATAACTGGACAGTACATGTATTTTTCTTTTAATGTTAGTGTTTTGTAAAAATATAAGCAGTGCTTTTCTTGTTTTGTCCTTATCCCCTTCATTTCTTAATACAGTATATATATATATATATATATATATATACATATATATATATATATATATATATATATATATATATATATATATATATATATATATATATATATATATATATATATATATATATACAGGAAGCCCTCGAGTTACGTCAGGGATTGGGACCTACGGGTGTGACTTAGGTCGATGTTGTCGTACCTCGCGGACCAAAAACACCTGCCTGTCGTAGGTCCGCGTTTCTGACATAGGTCGCGGCTATACCGCTAACGGAGCGCCGCACACATATTTAATGGCATGAGACTGAACAAGCAGACATACTAGGCCATAAACATGCACAGAACTGTACAGTAAATGAATACAGTACTGTACAATAAATAAAAAATATAATGTCTTACTTTGAGCTGGTCAAAGCCTGCCTTCGTCTTTTAGCATCAGCTCGCACCCGTCCGAGCTCCCCCAGCTTCCTTACGCTCCACACGCACACACGTGGTCAAAACTGTTTAAAAGAAGGACTGTTAGCTTCTTAACTTCATACATTTGGAGCCAGAAAAAAAAAAAACTTACTGAAAGCCGTTTCTCCGCGATGTTCCTCCATCCAAAACAAGCTGCTCGGCGTTAGCTACGGTTAGGCCCCGCCATTAGCAGCAATGGTTAGCATGTCAGTTCATTCAAAAAGGCTGTCGGCTTTGTATCTCCGCGTTAGCTCGGTGTCCCCCGACTGCCAGGCGGACATTTGCGGCGAGCTCCCGGCCGCAGATGGCCCCTCCGCGGCATGTCGGCTCGGTGTCTTCGCCTGTGTTAGCTGCTCTGTTAGCTGCTGTCGTTAGCATGTCGGGCGGCGTTGTGGGAGCGATCGCGGGGCGATCCGCGGCTGCTCCTCCGGGCCTGAGACGTCCACAGAGTTGACCGAGTGTTTCCAGCAAATTTATCCGTATGAGGCAACCCTGAACGGACACACGGTCCTCTAGAGCCAGCTGACAGGAGCCTCTGGAGCTCCATTGACCGCAGTAGACAATTGTAAAATGGCGACCGGAAACGACCGGAAGTTGCGTAAATACGATAAAATTGTAATAAAAACGTAATATTAATAATTATACTTTATTTATAAAGCCATTTAAAACAACCACAGCTGCAACAAAGTGCTATACACATGAAATTAATAACATTTAAACACACAAAAAAATAATAATAATATATATATATATTTTTTAATCATATTTTTATTAAATATGATAAAATCGTAAGTCTGAGTTGCCGTAGGTCGCGGGTGTCGTACCTCGAGGGTTTCCTGTATATATATATATATATACTGTATATATATATTAGATATAGCCCCCCCCCTGGTGAAAATGTCACGAGCCGCCACTGTCACAAAGTCTAAAATAAGACCAAGTTTGCTACTCAAAGTAGAAAAAATAAATACAGTTGCTCCTAAAATCTTTACTCATTCACAAAGATATACTGTATGTTCAATTTTATATTGATTTCAGTAATTTTATCTTAGATTTACTTTAATATTTTTGAATTATTGTGCCAGGTGCTTGTCATCTGCTGTTCTTCTGCTCCTGCATCTCAGAGTAACCCGGAATTTACACTACTGTACATGCGTTACGGCTCCGCTCCGCTCCGCAGGTCGCAGCTGAGCGTCTCAAAGTCCAGTTTACACTACCTCCGCTCTGGTCCGGTCCGCCTGGATGCGACGCTCCGAGACGCATGCGCGGGAATTGCGAGATCGCGCGATAAATCAAGTGATAAATAAAGAAGTCAGAACAAAACAATTCATTCGGTGGAAGAAGGAGAACAACAGTAGAGACAGCCTCGCTGTTTGGTTGTTGATCTTCTCTCGTAAATGAGCGACAGGACATGGTTTGAGCGACAGGAAGTGATTTATTACATTTCAGAATAAAATACTTTTTTTATTTTTTTTATTTCTTGTATTGCGTTTGTAGGCGTAGTCATAAATGATAGTTTGACAGCATTTTTGTACAAATAAATCCGTATAGAGCTAGGATTAGTCCGCCCGTGGTGATTTTATTTTGTAAATACGGATGTTGTGCTCGTTCCTTTTCCTGTTGGTGCGACGTAATCTTTAAAAGTTGACTCCGGCACACCTCCAGCGTCCGGCAGAAATAGGATCGAGGTCTATTTTGACGGACTGCCGTCCGCTCGCCGCCGCTCGTTGCCGCCGTGCGGAGCCAGTGTAAACGCTCTCATTGATTATAATGGGTGCGTATTTGCTGCGGAGGTCGGACCGGAGCGGACCGGAGCCGGAACGCATGTCGTGTAAATTGGGGGTAAGTGTGTCTGTCAACTTCAGCGTGGGTGACCAGTCTGTGTTTGACATGTGTGCAGGTCTTTCTGAAAATATAAATATTTCAATAGAACAAATGTAGTAATAACCAAAATATGAACTTGTGTTATGGAATATTTTCTGTACAGACAGCATCCCACTACTTTATTCACATGAGAGTAACAGGGAACTACAATCAAAACAGTACAAACAATACAATATGAATGTATATACTGTATATACAATGTGCATACAGTATACACATACACACAGTATATGTATGTATGTATTACACACATATGTGTTTATATTATTTATCCACAGATTTGTTTAGTAAATACTTTAACAGAGGCTAACGCTACATGCTAAGCTAACCACAGTAGTACACGGTACTAAATCATGAAAAAAAAACAACAACAACAGCTCCAACACAGAGAAAATTATACTCTCACATTGTTCTGAAATTGTTTCACAAAATGATTTATGTAGAATATTTTGGAGAAAACGTGATCTGAACACGACGTCTTTGAGAGCAGATCCTCGGACAGAGGAAGGAGCTGCAGTCAGCTCGTCCAATGGAGATAAATCCTTCACGTTTACTTATTTTTGGGATTAAGTGAAAACTGCGCTTTGAACAAACGTCTACCCGACAGGAACACCCACTAACCCAACACGACGTAACCATTGCAATTAATTAGAAATAAACAAAACAAAAAAATAAACGTGAAAAATACAGCCAGTAGACTGCGCTTTAACTGCTGCTCTCACTTCCGGTGGAAATCGTTCCCATAATTTGCGCAAGGCATCATGGGGGCTAGGAATAAGGTGGATAATTAAACACTTTTGTGTTCAAATATATTAACTGTACTAGAGATGCACAATATTATCGGCATGGTATCAGCAATAAAGTTAAATATTGGACATCGGCCATTCCATCGAAATAAACCTATACTGTATACAGTAATGGGCGCTGTTCTTCACACACACACATATATATCTTCTTCTTTCGGACCAGACTTAGCTTATTTAGATTCTTCTTTCGGCTTCTCCCTTCGTCAGGGGTCGCCACAGCGAGCTAGTCGCACGAAGACTTGGCAATTGTTTTTATGCCGGATGCCCTTCCTGACACAACCTCAGACCACCGAGCTACCACAGCCCTCTGTGTGGAGCAGAGAGCTGATATTTAGGGTTCCCGGGGGAGCAGATGGTAATAATAATAATAATAATAAATTCAATTTATAACGCACTTTTCATTACTGAAAATCTCAAAGTGCTACACATATATTGAATGCTACACACATTCATAAACCGGTGGCGGCAGACTACCATGCAAGGTGCTTTCCAGTCCTACCGGGAGCAACTCAGGGTTAAGTGTCTTGCCCAAGGACACAACGACACATGGTGCGGGTCCCGGGAGTCGAACCGCCAACTTTCCGATCGGGAGACGACTGCCATTACCACTACACCACGGTGGTATCAGTGGTAGGGGTTAAGGGCCTTGCTCAAGGGCCCAGAGTGGGGCAGATGAGGGTGGAGACAGGTGTGACTGCTTCACTTATCCCACCCACATTTTTGATGTTGTCGGTACCAGGGCTTGAACCGGCGATCTTCCGATCACAAGCTCACCTTCTTAACCTCTGCTCCACCACTCTCCCCCCCATATATATATATATACAGTAT
>JBBPBX010000294.1:53448-94930 GCA_038048925.1 Garcialebias charrua
ATATATTATTATTATTATTATTTTATTTTTTGTTTTTTTTGTTTTTTTGTAGCAGGCCAGATTGACAAAGACCATGCAGAATAATGTAGTATTTTAATTCCACAGCAGAGAAACCTATGTAGTCTCTGTAAGTACGTCTACGGGAAAAAACTTCGGTATTGGTATTGGGTATCGGTCAATTAAGTTATAGCATATTTAGCATCGGATATCATCCAAAAATCCAATATTGTGCATCCCTAAGCTGTCTTCTTCTTCTTCTTCTTTCGGCTTTTCCCTCTTCAGGGGTTGCCACAGCGAGTCATCCTCCTCCATCTCTGTCCTCTGCATCCTCTGTCCTCACTCCAACTACCACCATGTCCTCTCTAACTGCATCCATATACTGTACTGTATCTCCTCTTTGGCCTCCCTCTTTGTCTTTTTTCTGGCAGCTGCATTTCTAACATCCTTCTACCAATATACCCACTGTCCCTCCTCTGAACATGTCCAAACCTTCTTATGGCTTTTCTAGGAGAAAGCCTTGAACCTTGAAGCAAATGCAAAATGTGTGCAGTTCCCTAAGTTGTACTACTATTAATTTACCTAGTTATACATATCAGTCATAAATGACTGCTAATCAGTGATTTTCCATCTCATAAAGTAAATAAAGGTATGATGATATGCAAATCTCCTTTTCTCAAACAGTGGGACAAACAGCCAAAAAGTGAGTCACCATTATAGTTGATCTCAATCTTAATCTCTTTCTGTTGTTTTGTTCAATGTTTCCAGGGAACGCTGATGGTGAACACCAAACTCCTCCTTGTTTTTCTCTCTGTCTTCAAGGCTTTCTCATAGAAAAGCCACGAGTGACACTAAACTGTGTCAGTTGTCGCACATCGCCACACGAGCGAGGAGTACAGTACTGAGGGAACAAGTTGTGACATGGGATACACAGGCATGCAATGGACTGGGGGGTCGTCAGATGCTGAAAGAATGCAGTGGTGGATGTTCTTGCTGTCATAACAGAGAGGCTGATGGGATGGAGCTGTTTCACTTCTCTGCCCTCTGACAGGTGGGACTGGGACCTGACATGCATGTGCCCAGCGTGCAATGAACTCAGCTTCCTGCACTCAGCTGCAACACAAGAATTAGCATTGCGAAGTGTTGCGTTTTAAATGTGTACCTCTAGGTTGGAGTTAGGCCTCTTGGGTATCCTTAACCCTGCTGCATCCACTGCTCATATCCAGGCTTTTTTCTGTTACAGGCACTGAATCTTAATGGCTCTGCAGTTTGGAGCAGCAAAGGCATGTACTGTGAGACAGATCTGGACTGCACTGCAACATGTAGTGTAAAGGAACAATGCGATGTCATGCATGGTGAGGAGCCAAGTTAAACGTTTCATGTAATGCTTTACACGCAGCATACTCTTGGCCTGCCTGGCCTATAAGACACTTGTATTTTTTTCCTGGTTGCTGCTTAGACTCAGGAAATCGGAATTTGAAAAGATTTCAAAGATCTGAGCTTTCAAATCCTGCTTTCATCGAACATGGAGGCAAACAAGAAGAGTTAAAAGTCCAGTCAAGAGGAAGAACTTGCTAACTGGGTTGGCCACTGTAGGGAAAAATGATCTTAAGCCAATAATATTTTCGAGCATTGGTTCTGGACCAAGCAACATATCAAGGTATGCATAAAGTGAAATACCAGTGCTTGGGTATGGCAAGTGGTTTGTGTATTTATTCAATACCTTTGATATGAAGAGTCATGTTCACCCACATGTCGACCCCTGATCCCTGATCGAAAGGTTAATAATAATAATAATAATGAATTCCATTTATAATGCACTTTTCAATAATAAAAATCTCAAAGTGCTACAAAGTGTAATAAAGCAAAGATCAAAATAAAACAAGTGATAAAATCAAATAAAATCAATAATAATATCGACTAAGATCAAAGATAAAATCATGTGGATGCAGATTAGGCTTGCTTAAAAAATAAATAAAATAAAACAAGTGATAAAATCAAGTAAAATCAATAATGATATCAGCTAAGATCAAAGATAAAATCATGTGGAGGCAGAATAGGCTTGCTTAAAAAGAAAGGTCTTTATGCTGCTTTTAAAGTCAACCAGTGAAGGTTGGAGGTTTGAATCCCGCATCCGCCCACCATGTGTCGTTGTGTCCCTGGGCAAGACACTTAACCCCGAGTTGCTCCCGGTAGGTCTGGATGGCGCCTTGCAAGGCAGGCTACCACTACCGGTGTATGAATGTCTGAATGAATGGGTGGATGGCTGGTATTGTAAAGCGCTTTGGGGCTCCTCACAGGGGGCTGGAAAGCGCTATATAAATAAGCTCCATTTACCATTTCACCTGTTCACAGGCAAACTGCACAAACTTTGCATTTGCTTCAAGGTTCAAGTTTTTTTTATTGTCAGTCACATCATATGTGGTATATGAGGTGGAACAACATTGTGTACTCAAGATCCCAGTTACGTCCAAAAATAGTAAAAATATGAAGTATAAAAAAGAAACAGTACAAAGTATACAGTATAAGGATCTAAGATATACTTTGTATGCCAAACTGTAATAGTGTAATATAATATGGTGTATTGAACAGCAGCCTGAACGTGAGTCTGTTGTGAGCAGATGGGTATGAATACAGCAGCTTATGGGTAAGAAATCACCAGCATGGATAATCAGCAGCCCAGATAAAGTGACATATCACCAATTAAAGTGGAAGTACAGTGATTTAGGGATTCATGAGTCTAACAGCTTCAGGGTAGAAGCTGTTCCTCAGTCTAGTGGTTCTACACTTAATGCTCCTCAACCTCCTGCCTGAGGGGAGCAGGACAAAAAGTGTGTGTGCTGGGTGAGTGGGGTCCTTCATGATGCAGGTGGCTCTCTTCCTGTATCTGGAGGTGTAGTGGTATGTGATGGTGGGGAGGCTGACTCCAATTTGGTGGCTCTAGTTCAACAGATATTTTTACTAATAACACTTTTTGGCCTAGCTGAAGCAGAAGTCATACTAGTTTGCCATCTTGTTGCATTAGTAGCCCAAACTTCCCAAATAAACTGGCTTTTCAACACAGTAGTGGACCACTGGACCAAATAAATCAATGAAAATGTTCTACGTTAACTAGTACTCATTAAAATCCATTTCACATTAACTAGTCAACACAAAGTACGCCTAGTATAGTGACTGTCAAATGTCCTCATTAGTAGTTAACCTAAATTAATCAACGACTGAACTCCAAAATGCTCACCAGTTAATACATTTTTTTGTCTTTATCGGCTAATTAGAGCACCTAAAAAAGACTCCCTTTTTAGTGGACCGAAAATGTTGACTAGTTGAGCCGAATGTTTTTAGACTACGGTAGTCTTTGTAAATCCTGAAGCTGAAGTAGCAAATGATCCAACATTCAGTGCCAACTGGTTCCAGTATAAGCTATAAGCTCTGCCTCCCATGGCTGCTAGTAAAATAAAATAAAAATACACCACAAATATTATTTATTCATCTGTTTAGTCTTGCTGAATTACATATTTCTTATCCTGCTGCTGACATCAAAACTATTGTTTGTGTATAACAAAACCAACAAATCAGTATTGTATCTCGTAAATCTAAGTCAGAAATACTCTATCGTTGTATGTTCAGTCTCATTTGTAAAAGGCATACCAAACCAAGGGGCAAAAACTGTATAAGTTATTTCCTGGTTTATGTTTCGGTTGGAAACATTTTGATAAGTCTCAGTAACAAGTTACTTTGTGACATAAGGTAGTGTTTTAATTACCATAAACGGTGGTAACAACATAAAAGAGCTTCAAGTTTTTTCTGAAAATAGTAATCACAGAACATCCAAATCGACTCAAACCCTTCTCATTTTGCTGCAGACATATCAATGTTGCCATTTTCACAAAAAGGTTCATTCAACATGTGGCCACGCTTGCTGGTCGCTTGGTTGCAAACATTCAAGATTCAGTAAGACTGCAACAGAAAAAAAGACATTTTTCACACTAATTAAACCACTATACTGTAGTCTTTAACAGCTGCAGCCCAGTATGATATACGGTAGTGGTGTAGTCTAAATTTTTGTGGTGGGCATGCTGTGCTTAGAAACCAAAGTACACCAGTTAGTACAACGTAATCGTTAATTTATTTTGATTTTTAAGTATAGTGACCATTTCAAAATTTCTCTGATGCTTATATTTCAATAAATGTACGACGAACGTTGTACAACAGTTGGCTTTGTATTAAAAACATGTTATAGAATTGATAAAACAGTACCAAAGCAAAATATGTTCAAGTATTAAATAGTAAGTAGTATTAATTATACAAAAACAGGTTGAACCAACTCACTGTGTCTATAAAATGTTCCAAATGTGTTGACAATGACAGGAGTCCATGTCATGTATCATTGCCAATGATACGTGACATGGACTTGTGTCATTGGGCACTTTGCAATACTGAAATTCTCAAGCTTTTTTAGTGAGTATATTCCGTATACCCACGTATCGCATAGACTTCACCACTGGTATGATACTATCCTAAGATAACTGTACAGGGAACCCTCGACCTACGGCGCCCGCGACCTACGGCGCCCGCGACCTACGGCAACTCAGACCTATGAACGTATCATATTTAATAAAAATGTGATTTTTTTTTTGTGTGTGGTTAAACATTATTAATTTCATGTGTACAGCACTTTGTTGCAGCTGTGGTTGTTTTAAAGGCTTTATAAATAATAATTTTAATAAAAATGATAATTTTAATCATAATTGCTTAACTTCCGGTCGTTTCAGGAAATGCCGCAGCAGCCATTCTATGATCGTCTCGGCTCCCGGCAGCCGGCTTTGAGGACTGTGTGTCCCAGGGTTGCCTCATATGGATAAATTACTAGCTGGAATCGCTCTGTGAACTCTGTGGACGTTTCAGGCCCGGAGCAGCAGCCGCGATCGCTGCGCCGATCGCTCAGTCATCGCACCGCGCGACCCCAGCAGCTCATGGTATGAGCTAAGGCTAACAGCATAGCTAATCGGGGAGCTAACATGCTAAAGCGGACCCCCACCGGAGACACCGAACCGACGCGCGGCGGCCGGGAGCTCGCTTCGAAGTCCGTCCAGCAGCCTAAGATGTCGGATGGACACCCAGCTAATGTGGAGAAGCAGCTTCGACAGCCTTTTTTGGATGGGCGAGCGCTAACGAGTGCAGGCCTAATGGCGGGGGCTAACAACAGCTAACGTGGGCAGCTTGTTTGGATGAACGAACACCGCGGAGAAACGGATTTCAGTAAGTCATTAAAGTAAACTCTTTTTCTGGCTTCAAATGTATGGACTTAACTAGCTAACAGTCCTTCCTCTAAACAGTTTGGACCATGTTGGAGCAGCAGAATGTTTGGAGCTCCGACATGCTCGGACGTGCTAACAGACGAGACAAGCTTGATCAGCTCAAAGTAAGAAATTATATTTTTTATTTACAGTACTGTACTGTATTCGTTTATTTACACGTGTCTGTACATACTGTAATGCACTAGGTGTGTTATGCCGGGTACCGACCTAACGCGTTTCGGGCAACGGAAGCGGCCGGTTTACATTGAAAGTCTATGTGGAGACGCGTCGAGGCGCGGCGAATCGTGATACGGCGCGTTTCGAGTGTTTGAAGCGGCGCTTCAGCACGTGGCAGTACCTTTCCGCGCACGCGCGCATCCGAAGCAACCTCCTCGTTGAGCAGCGTCGAGCCGCCAAGGATCAACAAATTTGATCTTTTGCTGCTCGACGCGTCCAGCAACCAATCGGGAGAGCCTCTGCTATGTGATGACGCAACGACAACGGGACTTTTTTGGACTTTTTAAACTTACCCCATCGAGCCTCCATGAATGAACCAGCCTCTGGTAAGAAACTTGGCATTTTTACAGTTGCTGCTGTCCGCTCGAGCGTACGATCACCCCAAACATAAAAAAAACCAAAAACGTTTTAATCTCAACAAAGACTTTTGGAGCTGCAGTTCGGCTCGTAGAAAACCCACTCAAGTAGTAACGAGGCTCACGTGCAGCTGATTTTATCTGCCAGCAGCATGAAACAAGCAACCCGACCCGGAAAACAAGCCAGACCCCCTCCTCTGCCTGCTCCCAGTGCGCGTCATCAGACGCGTCTTCAGTGGCTTCAGTGTGAAAGTGACAAGCGGCCAAAAGGGGGCAGCAGGAGCGTTTTGACGGTTCTGGTCGGTACCCGGCTTTTGGATAGGCGAAGTGCTTGCTAACTACAATAATATAAGTGCAGGCAGTGGCGGCTGGGGGGGTCCCCGGCCTACGGCAAAATCGACCTGCGAACGGTCCTTAGGTCCGGAACTCGTTCGTAGGTCGAGGGCTTCCTGTACCTGAAAAATTATTTGTGACTATGGCTTAATGGCTCTGCGTTTTTTTCTACAAGTAACCCAATGCAGCCTTTAAGCTGGTGTTAATTTGCCCCCTAAACTCTGAGTACCTATTTGCTGTCCAGTGTAAATGTATAGTGCTATTTCTAAAGCGTGTTAACATTAGCCAGCCAGATCAATGCTTCCAACCGCCAGCATGAGCCCTCATACCACATGTCACGTCACGGGTCACAGAGAAAAGGACAGACGGCTAGAGACTGAACAGGGCCCCCCAACTGTGTAGGGTGTCACTCACACCCAAAAAGAAACATTTCCAGGTCTGCAAATGCCTGTGGGTAATTACAGTGAGGTAACATGAGCGCCGAGGAGCCTATAGTCTGAATGAACCAGGCTTTCTTGTGATCTGATGCAAGGTGTGAAGATGATGCTAAGATCTGGTTGTGAGTTGATCACTCTTACCGGTAATTCCAATTTGTTATTTTCAAGTACAAAAAGCAACCCTAAGCATTTGGGGATTTTTGCTGATAAACTTATAATGCATTGTTGAGTGATGGTGAAATCAACAAATAGCCAAAAAGCCTTTTAGGACATTGCTCTCAATAAAAAAAACTCAACTTGATGCAACAGGAAGATTATGGACATTGTTGCACGGACATTGCTGATCTAAGCTGACCCACTACCTAGACAGGTACAGCGAAAGGCTACAGCTTTAGTCCTTGTTCACTTCATGGTGCCAGAATGTAGAAAATGGACAGGGAAGAATAAATGTACAGTTGAGATTGTATCAGATGCATGGAAGCAGTTAGTCAAGCCTCAAAACTTCCCCCCCCCCCCAAAAAAAACTTGCAAATAGCTGCTAAGAAACAACTTTCTCTTGGAACGTATAACATGCCACCAGTGCGTGGGAGGACATGGGACAGGCCTGTCTACCCTTCATCATTGTTGTCATAAACAAGAAACAACTCTAGCCGCATGGCTACTTTTAGTCTTTAGTCTCACCTGCAAGAACAAAACTTAGCTTAATTTTCTCTTTCTCATTTTTCCCCCTTCTGGCCCAAAAAAAAAGATGATTTTTCTCAAAGCTCTGACAGGCAAGCCTTTCGCAGGATTTAGTCCATCTGAAAACATGTGGTAAGACTTGTGGAATGTTTCAAATTACTCCCAGATGTGGGCCGCAGACAGGTTTAACCCATTCTTCTCCGGCTCGGCAGTAAGAGAGAAGTTCTTGGGCCTTGCCATATATGAAGGAGAAACTCTGTTGTAATACTTTTATCCCTTTCTGTCAATTTTTGTTACCTTCAACGTATTAAAGCTCACTGAGCTGTGGCTTAATGCAATTTGCTGTGAAGCTAAATATGGAGGTTCTCTTATGCTGCATTAGCCAAGAATAAAAGATGCCAAAGTGCTGCTTTTTTCCAGATGATTCAGCAATCATAGGGACCTGACTAAAAAACAGAAAGAACACCTTATGAGCAAACGATTCCTATTGTTGCATTAACTTCTTGCTAAACAGACGGTTAAGTTCATTGAGCAACTTGTGGCAAACTATTTTTTTTTACAGTTGTGAAACCGAACCTATGCATATTCCAATTCTCATATGCTTTCTTAGTTTTGCCATTAAAAAGTGCAAGAATAAATGACCCAGCATTCCTTTAAGAAATGCATTACATTGCTCCTTTCATGTCAAAGATTTAAACTAAAATCATCTTAAGTTAAGAAGTAGGAAGAGGGAATTATTGCCATCTTGGACTTTGTAGATGACGTTTCGTGCAATCTTATGTAATAAAGATTTTGCAAGATGTGATAGCGCTAGTCTGTGTTGTAAATGATTCTTATATGATCTCACTACAGTATATATTATCTCTATACTGTACCTGTCAAAATTTACTGAGGTAAAATCATGTTTGTGTTTGCCAAGTTTGATTAGCTGTGGCAATCATCTTAACTTGGGGTGACTCCAAAACTTAATCGGTTGTAGATATTCATTCAATGTGAGTACAGGTAGTCATAATTCTTTAGTTTGTAGACAGGTCCCTCTTGTAAATGAGTCCTCGAGGCTCAATGAGATTAACCTGCCTAAATAAAGGTTGAATGAAAAAAATGAATGGGTAAATGAGGTCACTGATTGTGGTGTAAAGCGCTTTGAGTAGCTATCTTGATAAGATAGAAAGGTGCTGTATAAGTACAGTCAATTTACCATTTACCAATGATTACTTTCAGAGTTTCAATAAAATATGTTTAACAGTTAATGAGATATTTATTTAACAGGGTTGATGCCAAAAATTAATGCTAAAGTTTTCAACAAACATTTTACAGATTTTGTGGGACCCAAAGTACACAGACTGAATGCTTAACTATGATTATACCAAATATTAGCTTAATATCTCTATAATTGGCAAAATTATAGCCATTTGGGTGTTTTCTAAGGTCAGTTCGGTGTTGCAGCCATGAGCTGACTCCAAAGCTTAATCAATTGTGGACATTCACTCAATGATTACTTTCTGAAAAATTGAACAAACTGTTGTGAGATTTCTTTACTGAACTATCACACACACAGGTAACAGTTTTTGTGGTGGTAACACTCTCAGAGATGGCGGTTTTGATGTGAAAGGTGGTAAGGTGGTCCTCCTTCAGGGAGGAGACTGAGGAGTCTCCAGGCTCGAACCAGCAGACTAAATGACAGCTCTGTTCATCAGGCAGTCAGGATGCTAAACTCTCTGCCTGCTCTGCCCTCCCTCCCACTTGTACTGCCTTAATCACAAAAAACTTTCACACACCACCACACAACACAAAGATTTTAACACTGGACTCTGTGTCATCAAAACGGGTTATTCACTCAACTCACGGTCATGTGCTCATTCAGTTTGCACTACTTCTTATATTTGCACTAATGTTTGTATTACATTACTGCCTATAGTCATACTACTGTTTACATTCACTGTTTACATTTATTACTACTGTTTTCAT
Source organism: Garcialebias charrua (assembly GCA_038048925.1). Classification (NCBI taxonomy): domain Eukaryota; kingdom Metazoa; phylum Chordata; class Actinopteri; order Cyprinodontiformes; family Rivulidae; genus Garcialebias; species Garcialebias charrua. Next base: position 62,755 of record JBBPBX010000294.1, read on the forward strand.
TCAATACTACTGTTTACATTTATTACTACTGTTTACATTTACACTACTTTTTATATCTACACTACTGCTGATATATATATTTTTACTAGCCTTATTGCATATGCCACTTTACCTCTATACCAATATCAACTACCTCATACATATACTGTGTACATAAACTTCATATGCTGCTTTGTCACTCTATTACAAATGTCAATGCCAGAACTTTCATTTTATTTTATAGATATACTTTTTACACTTTTATACTACTATGCAAAAAACTCAGGACAGTATTACACTTTTGTTATTTCATTTTATGCTTATGTTTATTAAATGTTTAGTGTTTTAGTGTTGGTGTAACTTTTCATACTTTCATACTACTACTATGCAAAAACTACTATGCAAAAACTCAGGACAGTATTACACTTTTATTATTTCATTTTATGCTTATGTTTATTAAATGTTTTAGTGTTTAAATGTTTACTGTTGCACCGAGGGACAGAGAGAAATGCAATTTCAATCCTGTGTATGTCCTGTACATATTGCAGTCTTGACAATAAAGTTGACTTTGACTTTGACTAAGGGAGGCAAGAGAAGAGTCAGACTGCGAAACGGGGCGGAGAGAGAAAAACAGCCTGATATCCTCTGAGCAACGAACTCAAGTGACCCCCCGTTCCCTGTTCTCCCGCTCTATATCTCCACCTCTATCTGATGTTCCCTCCCTCCACCCTCGTCTCTCATTCCTTCCCTCCTTCCTTCCCTCCCCTCAGACCCCATTTAAACCCGAGCAGCCAACTGTAAAGCAGTTGTCCAACACGCCCGTCAGTTTGCCAGCCAGCGTACTGGACCCAGTCCCATTAAACACAATCATAACAGACAGAAAGGCTGCACGCAGACGACTGAGGGAATTGCACCGAAATTGAAGGCAGAGGGAAACTAGCCTGCACTTAGTTTGGCTGCAGGTTGGTGAGCGAGAGAACAGAAGTATTGGTAGCCTCTCTCCTAGCAGGAATCTGTGAGAATGAACAGAGCTGGGAAAGACTCATGCTGTTTTGGCCTTCCACATGTGAATGCATCAGTGCGCCCCCTCCCTCACCCCCTTTCTCTTCTCTGCCTCCCACCCACAGGTCTCCCCAATATAAGGGCTATATTTAAAAAAATACAAAACGCAAACAGCTCTAAATGTTGTCTCATTTTAATATGATGCAGCAGAGTCAAACATGGACATGACCTTATGCTTTAACACAGGTCAGTGATTAAAAGTTAATTTCAACTTCATTACCAACTTTTTTCAGTGGAACCATAGAAACAACAACTACTGTAGCTGTAGTATACTGTACTGCATTTTAAAAGCTCTTTATAAATAAACTGTCCTAGTATGACAGGCTGTTTATTGGTCCAGACAGAGTATGGGTGCAACAAACCAAAGTGGCATTACAAATTAAAGACACACTTTCCTTGAAGGGCTGCACATTGCCCACACCGTTCCACACAAACATTTTATGCAAGGAATATCCCATGCTGCGAAATGAGTTAAAGCTGTTTAAGTTGGATTTTGAAGAGGATGTTATGCACAATTTCATGCAATACAGCGAAATCTTCCCCAGTCTGTTAGTAGCATGCTTGGCGTATGTGTTGGGAAAGACAGCTACTACTACACTAAGTTTTAGCTCAGTACGGTATATGTAAAATTGACTGAGTTATTACTGTTTTTTCTTCTTCCAAAAAGTACTATATTTCAAACAAATATTATTGCATATAAAGATCTTCAAACACAATCATAATATCAAATTATATTAAATAAATAAATAAATAAATAAATAAACAAAGGAATAATGATATATAAATAATAAACACAGACATTGGCAATAATGGTGTAAAGTCTTACAACTAAACAAGGTAAAAAAAAAGAGTAAAATAAAATATGTACTTTTTTATCTACACAAACACCACTATTTTCTCAACAATTAGCAATTAGCCAGGCTTTAGGTTACCACCATTTTGTGTCTGCTTCGGTTGATTAGCTGTGGCAGCCATCTTGAATGAAGTTGACTCCAAAAGTTAATCCTAGAGGTGCATCCGGTGGTTACTTTTGTTTTGTTTGCACACATCCAGTTGTTCATGAGCTATCTTGCTAACAGACTAAAGGGCTGATGCCAAAAGCTAATGACATAGTTATGAACAAAGATCTAATGCAACGTAAAGCACTCATAGTATGAGTTGTGAATAATGCTCAGCTACTACCACACCAAATTTTAGCTCAATGTCTGTAAAATTGCTTTAGCTATGTCAATTTTTGTGTATGCTAAGGTCAATAGGCTGCATCTTGAATTACCGGTAGACTGAATCCAGAAGTTATTAATCAGTTGTGTATGCTCATTAAATGATTTCTTTGTGAGTTTTTCATTTGATCTGTTCAGTGCTTCACGGGATATTTTGCTAACAGACAAACAAACACGTATGCACATATTCAAGTAAAAATAATCATCAACTGTTTTTGGTAGCAGGGTATTAAAAAATGCACCACCAACAAACCAATAGAGTTATGGTAAGTATTGCACAGCAAAACATACAAGTCATCATAACATTTTTAAGTCTAAATGCATCTTAAGGTATATCAAATTAGATTGCATGAAGATAAAGATAATTACAGCACTTTTCTTTAAGCTTTTTAAGCTTGATTTTAGCACATGTAAGTTAAGATGTCTAATCACAAAGTCATGTCAAGCACCACGAAAGCTACGTTGCTCTCAGACTAACTACCTGCCTGCCTCTGTGTGTGCACACCGTCGTTATACTCGTGCACGCTGGTTGTTTTACATCCTCTCCCACTGGGTCTTCCATTTTGGATCATCAGGGCGCCAGCCACCAACATGCTCGTCTCCCCAGCATCTCATCAGAGGGAAACCCAGAGAGTATGTCCCTTTAATTAGACCGCCCGTGAAAATAATGGTGCATTAATGACATTTCTACGGGGGCCAATGAGCTGGAACAACAGAGGAAAGACTAAATCACAAATCAATTCCAACAAATGTAATTAAGGCCTAATTAGCCTCCAGGGTGTCACTAGAAAGTCCATGGAGGGGGTGGAAGAATGGAAGGAGAAAGGAGAGGTGAAACAATGAAGATCACAGGTCAAGAAAACAACAGGCATTCTTCTTGTCTGCTTTAGGTCTTACAACTGATTTTATGTCATCTTAACCTGAGTCTCACATCAACTATCATACACCGGGACATTTTCAATCAGAAATTCTACCCTCCGTACTTCGGTTTTTGGCACGTGCTGTGGTTTCTGATTCAAAGGCAACACTTCCAGTGTGGAGCCACACAGCCAGCGATGGTAAAAACGTGCTAATTCTCTATAAAAACAGCATGTACGGTTAAATCCAGAAACACTCTGGTGTAAAAAAAAAAAAAAGACGAAAAGAAACGAAGGGGGCAACAAAAAGAACTGGAATCCAAAAACCACAGGGCGACTTGGAGCTTTGCCCGCCTTGTTGGATGCCACATTACACAAACTTTCAAACTCTCACACCAATAAATGAGCTTCATAAACTGCAATTAAAACCATGGGCACTAATTTAGTGGAAATAGCAGCCTGCAAAAAAAAAAAAAAGCCGACAACGCATTGGAGGGAGAAAAGAAAGAAAAAAAAAGAGAGGAGGGAAAATATTTCTGGTCCTCAATAAAGCAGAGTTTGTTCCCTTCATTTTTCATCTCTTGCAATAATGCCGAACGTACTGCGGTCATATATCTTAGCTTGTACGACAAATAAAAACAAAACTCAGACACAGCGAACAAATACATTATTGCAGGCAGAAAAAATCTGAACATATATTCCAAAAAAGATATATATTTTTTACATTTTGAGTGGCTTTTGTAGTTTATTTTTTATATTTTACTTTTAGCCTACAAGTTCCACAGTAGCCAATACAGGAAGCTGTTTTTTTTTCCTCACAGAAACCCTACTACAGTATTTTAAAATAAAACCTTTATATTAATAGTAATAAAATATCAACAAAGTCCATGCTCAATAATCCAGGTATAAAGGTAATTTGTTGGATTGTATACCTGGATTATTGAGGATGGACTTTGTTGGTTTTGAACCAGTTTGACATGACTGTTGACGAGGGAGAGGGCCGGCACCAGAGGAGGTGGCGTGCCAAAGAGACCATCTTTTAGCACCAACATAACTTGTTCGTTCCACGTTGGAGTAAGCTGTTGGGGGAAGAATCAGTTTTGTGTTGTGTTTAAACGACTGATGAAGCCTTCTGGATGGAAGGTGAAACGTTTCAGCACAAAACAACAACAACAACAACAAAAAAACTGTCCAGATGACCCGACTGAAAATTGTTGGAGTAATAAAGTATAGTAATAAAACCAACTAAAAGCCAGAGGTACAAAAACTGGAAATTAGAATTGGCACAGAAAACAGCAATCAGTGCAACTCCACTTCAAGCCTACTAGAAATTTGTAGTTTAGACTTTTTTTCATTGGTTGCTGTTGATGATGTGTAAATGTAGATTTTGTTATCCCTAATGTCTAACTCATTTAAAATAAGGTTGGTGATGCCAAGTCTCAATTCAACACTTAGATTATTTTTGTCCCTATCACAGAGCTAAGAAGGGGGAATTAGAAATACCCTCTGTCCATCTATCAGTTTGTCTGTTTGTGTTGTGAGCGTTGTAACTTGAGAAATAAGTGAGGTTCACTGACACCAGTTTGGTGTGTGGCTTCTTTTAGGCCACCCACTGGCTCTGCCCTTGCTCCTGGTTGTGGATAAAATCGCTCCCTCCACCTGCCAAGATCCATCACTCTGCGCTGCCTCGGACTAGCAGAAACAAACAAACAAACAAACAAAAAAACTATGTCTCTTCCTATACACAAACTCCCACTTCAATATCTTGCACCAAAAACATTAATGTTTATTTGCATTACCACAGTTCAAATCCAGTCGAGAAAAAAACACATCTCAAAATCTACAAACATTCACTATTCAAATCCTTCAGGGACTTCAGCGTACCAGTTGTGCATTTTCTTATAGCACAGGCTTGTAAGTACATTCAAGTTGTTCAAATCTCTGCCATCACATGTTTGACATCTCAGTAGTTTTACAATATTTTACAGTAAAATAAAATTTCCCTCAGTTTGTTTTGATCAACTGTTAAACAAATGTGCCAGATGATGGCAAACCTGTAATACATCTCAGGTAGCCCTGTGTCACTTGTGTATGCAAGGTACCGGTACTGTGGCTCTGCTCCAAGAAAAAAAAAAAAAATAATTCTCCTCCACGTGGGTTGACCATCCAGAGTGATAACTACAATCACCTGTTCTGTAATCCTTTTTGTCTTCTCTGTCTCGTGGAAACTTGTCTCTCCATTATAGAGTTTCCTCTGAAGTAAGTTACTCAGCCGTGCTACCTTAAAGACCGAGCTGGGTGAACTCAGTGTGCTCAGCTGAGTGTTTGGGTTTTAGACGTCTCATTAAATCTGTGGTATTGAATGAAGCTCCACAAGAAAACTCTGTCATATCCAACATAATCTGTCTACTGGGACAGTAGGTCCACAACAGTGACTGGGAGCAGGGCTTCGCAACTGAAAAATGGAGAATGCCTCAATTGGTACCCCAATCCAGTATAGGCCTACCGGTACTTGTGATCATTTCTGGACATCTAACTGTTCTTAAAACGGCATCATGTATTTAACTTCATTGCAACTGTTTGGTGTTATTCAGTCAGAAGATAAATTCTCTCGCTCCCATTATTTTAAAATGTGGGTGCAGCATTTGGGAGAAGCTGTAGCCCAATGGGATGAAGATGGTCTTTCAGATGGAGTATCGAGGGTTCAATCCTAATGCTGAAGTGCCCTTGAGCTAGACTCTGAACCCCTTCACCTCCCATGCACCTTATTTCTATAGGGACTCTACTGTATAAATTTAATTTCATTTATTCATTTCTATAGCACTTTACACAACCACGGTGATGGTGACCAAAGTGCTTAACAAAAAACAGTGCAGTACTTAAAAAGACAACAGATTAAAAATCAAGAAAAACACAATATAATAGCAAAAATAAAACCAGAAATGTCACCACATATTTAATTACTAAAAGCCAGTTGGAATTAAAAAGTCTTAATAAATGATTATGGGTGCATAAGTTCTCTTACTTCCGGCTCTTGGCGAAGCAGGTTGCTTCTCTGCTCCTCTCCTGCCCTAAAGTTTTCCTCCTCCCTGCTTTTGCTTTTTGTCTCGTCTGTAACTCTTCAGTGCTCACTCGAAGCAATTTGGAACATGGATTTAATCGCGTGGGCTGTCTCCTCTATCGATAATTTTTTTTCCACGAAGCGCTCCGAACCAGGAGAACCAGCGTGCCCCCTCAACACGCATGCGGCCGGTTACATCATGGATTCTTGGGGAGAGTGGAAAATGATGTGTCTGACCGTTCTTTCGGTCGAGGACGTGGAAGATCTGTATATAATTGGATTTATGGTAGCAGGTGCGCTGCTCTTTGGCTTGTGCGGGGGCTTCTGCTATACTGGAAACTAAGGAAGACTTCCGCAGCAATCAACGCGCTATCGAAACTTCCTGCTCAGAACGAGTCTTTGATCCGAGCTGTGACCTCAATGAACCAGCTGTTGTTCGAGCTTAAAGGGGAGCACATGTAAGTATTTAAAATTTTTATGTTATGTCTGTGTGCTATCTTGACAATATTAATTCATTTTAATACACAAAATAATTCTTAGATAATTAATTATACCCTTTTTAATTCTGCCATTTTTAACTTTCGTTTTGAACGACCGGTTTCTGATACTGAGTTCTGAAGTCCACGCCCTTCAACGATCTGTTTACGCCCTCTGTAACAGCCAGTATCTGTAATGTGTTGTTGTTTTAAAATTAGCTCTTTTTTTATTACTCATTTGACTTACTGTTAGTGTTAACTTAAGATAACTTACCGAAACCCGTCTGAGCGCGCCGCAATTTGCTGCTCCTTTTAGCATTAGACCACCCGAATCCGATGCTAATGTTAGCTTGTTCCTCTTCCGGTGTTCGCCAGCTCCGCTCGTTGCACGCGGAGATTTTGGGAGTTATCGCTGTTCCAGTCAAGACACACAAAGTTCACCAAGTGTCTCCCGTAAATTAATCCGTAAGGAGAAGGTCCTCGCTGCTGCGAGGCTGCTGCGAGGCAGCAGCGAGGCTGTACAGTTGAAGCTCCGCTCCATCCGCCAGAAGAGGGTCCCGTTGCCAGGTCCCTACGCCGGGGGTCCGCTCGTTTAATTTTTGCCGGCTGCGCGTTGGGAGCGATCGCAAATACACTAAAAATTGAACTAAAACATAAAAATAACAATTATACTTTATTTATAAAGCCATTTAAAAAAACACAGCTGCAACAAAGTGCTGTACACATGAAATTAAGAACATATAAACAAAAGATGAGATGAAATCATGAAAAACAACAGTCATGTGTTTAATACAGAAGTGGGTTGAGCCTAACCAGGGGTTGCTAGGTGAGGGGCTGGACTCAGGTTGGGGTGGGTTGTCCTCTCTCGCTTGTGACGTAACATGCGAGAGTATTTTAAAACGAAACGTATCTTATCACAGTAAAATAAATTTACTAGAGTAAATAAACCACTGGGTGCATTTTTTGCCACTAGGACTGTTTTTTTATGAAGTACATACCCAAAGTTGAGTAAAAAAAAACTTTAAAAAGTGAATTTTGAATATGTGGTCCCCTTTAATCGCACGATGGGAACAGTCGTGGAGGACCGCAGACCTGCGGTGCGGTTTGGGACTCGTTTACAGCCGAGCAGGCTTCACCATGGAGGAGACGGGGACCTGTAGCTCGGGTTGAATGAAAGCCCACATAATTTGGACGAATTGGACTTCAGACAGCACCTGGACTCAAGGCTAAACAGTAAGAGTACACTGTAGCCTGCCCTGAAGAATAAATAAATCAACTAATCTAATCGGGACACCCCAAGTAACCTTGAACAAAGGCTGACTGCAAATCTCTCCTGGAGTCTGAAGCTACTGGAAAGAACTGTCCCCCCCCCCCCCCCCCCCCGAGAGCTCTCTGTGTGCATTCAGATGAGCGGCTGAGTCCATCTGCAGAACTGTGCTCTATCTGGACGATTGTTCACAGACTTATCTCACTGCTCCGCCACCAAAATGCAACATGTGATTTGTCTTATCGTGTGCTTGAGCTGGTAGAGTTTTTTGACTGTATCATAGAATGTCCTAAGACAAAATGTGATAGATTCTTTTTTGAATACCACTGATTATCCTATTGTAACCTTCCTTTTTTTCCATATCTAATTGTTTGGCGGTACGGATTAATTTCTGTTGCAGCTTCCGTGCGCATGTCCCCTCTTAAGGACGGTGCGTGCCCCGGTGCAAAGACGATCCCAATAAAGATATACAGTATATTCTATTCTATTCTATTCTAACTTCCTGTCAGACAGGAAGTAGCAGTAAGCATTGGCTAACCATGGTAGCAGAGCACGGACCGCAGTTTATTTATGTCCCATCCGTGGGACAATAAAGGCTGTTTCTATTCTATTCTATCAGTGGTGGGCACCAGACCGCAAGGGAGCGCTAAAGCGCTAATCCGCTGATAGCAGACCTAAACAATTTGTTAGCGCTATAGCGGATTGACTAGCTTTTATAATTCATAAGCGGATTTGCGCTATTTTTATTTAAAATGCAGTACCGCTAATAACTAATTATCTATCAGTAAAAACGAAAAAACTTATTTACGGGCTCTTAAAAATCAACCGGACGACTGCTCACGGACCACATCCGGTCGTGTCCGGTCAGCGCCGGATGTGGTCCGTGAAAAAAAAGCGTCCCCCTAAGGGGCCTATTGCTAGAGAGAGCGCTCTCTCTAATACACTGGTTCTTAACCTGGGTTCGATCGAACCCCAGGGGTTCGATGAGCCGTTCTCAGGGGTTCGGCAGAGCCTCTGCCCCGGATGTAAAGACACGCTGGTGTAAACACCTGTGTGACCGGTGTTGCCAGATAGAGTCCCACCCGCCCAAAGCACTCTCTACTCGCAAAAGTCAGAAGGAAAATCACGGTGAATCGCCCAATCTGGCAACACTGGTGACGGCTGCAGATTCAGTGCTGATGCGGAAATTTAAATGGCTGTCGTGTTGTACGTCGTGTGTTTTTTGACAATATTTTACAAACTACGTTAAATATGTCGAGCAAAAAAAGAAAGCGGTTGGACGAATATGTCCAACATGGATTCACGTGTGTCACGGAACGGGATGGAAGTCAGCGTCCTATCTGCATGATAATGCGAAGTTAAGCAACTCTAGTGTAGTCTTGCACCGGCAAAACTAAAGGAACACTTCATGAAGATGCATAGAGACGGGGAACACAAGAACACAACGCTTGCTGAATTCAAGGTAAAAACAAGCCAGATGCTAATTTTAGCTTTTTAAGCAAATTCCACATTTAATGCAGCAGATGCAGGGTGGTGGTGTCAACATCATGCAAGCAGAAGAAAGCCTGAAGGCTTAAAAAAAAAAAACTACCGTTATGGAAACGACGAACCGAGCAAGGTGATGTTGTAGAATTTGGGGGGAAAAAAATCATATTTTATAATATAAAATATGATTTTTTTTTTCGAACCCTCTTTTTTAATATATAAAATGTATATATTAAAAGAGGGGTTCGGTGAGTGGGCATATGAAACTGGAGGGTTCGGTAGCTCAAAAAAGGTTAAGAACCACTGCTCTAATAGCAGTTAGCAGCCAGTGTGTTACTCTGCAGCCTTATTGCTTGTTTTCGAAGAGTCAGACGAAGAGTTTTTAACATGGAGGGTGAACTTATGGATGTTTCTCAGCGGCCTACGCGACGCGTCAGCGCCTCATTTGCCCTGCTCAAAATGGCGGCCACAGAAGTGAGCCCACACGGACTTTACAAGAAAACACGGTAAAAACAATTATTTCTTTGCTGAGAAAAAATATATTTCTTAGCTGACTTTATAGCACAATCTGTTTTCTTGTTGCTGTATTCATCTGTGTTCATCTGTGACCATCTGCTCATGCAGACTCATGTTCGTGCTGCTGTTTATTCCCACTATATTAGGCTTAGTGTATTACTAGTTGATGTTTTTCTTAGTTAGTTCTCGATGTTATTACTGTTTTTCTCTTTCATTTGTTGTTGGATGTAACTGGGACCTCGTGTACATAATCTCGTTTTCATCTCATGTACCACATGCGGTGCAAATGACAATAAAGACTCTCTGACTCTCTGACTCTCTGACAAGGGTTTGTGAGCTTAACCGTTTCACGAAATGGTCAAATCTGCTGGATTAAAAAAAGTAGTTCGCCATCAAATCTGCTGGCTACCAAGTGTTGAATTGAACTAGCGGTTTAGAATTAGCTTCCGCTAGCTTTTCTAAGACATAAGCGCTTTTGAAATTGCGGGCCTAAATAAATTAGTAAGCGCTTTAGAAATAGCGGAACTAATTTTTGGATTAGCGGTGCCCACTACTGTATTCTATCCTATTCTATTTGAAAGTAATCTGCATTAAGTTTAGCAGATAAAACTCTGTTTTTGTTTTGTTCACATTTACTTAAAAACTGTAAAGTTTACTAAAATAGCCGTGCTGAGTTCAGGTACCTGTTGTGTTTGCAGCAGTACGAACAACCACACCAAACTAAATCAGCAGCTACAACAACAGTGGTTTGAAGTTGAACATGGATCCAAAACTAAAACGTGTTCCTGTGAAAAGCAGTATAGTTTCCATCTCCTACCTACAGATGAGTTAAGAAGAATGTGGCTGAAAAATGTGAATTTGGAGAGACCACCCAAAATGCTGTATATGAGCTCATTTCACTTTGTTGACAAACGGCAGAAAACCTGCATCCTACTTCGTGTCTGGACTACGACAAACCACCGGCGAAGAGACGTATGATCCTGAGAAGGATTGAAAACAGTGACAAGAATATCAGTTATGATTTCAAATGTATGGAAGGCACAGCATTATAGTATTTATTCATGTTCAGTATTACAATTTTCTCTGCAATTAATGCAAGCTTAGTGATGCAGGACTCTTTTAACAAAACGTGTCTGAATAATATGCCTGAGAGCTTTTTAGGTTGTTCATTGCTTCATTGTGAGAAGCAACCGAGTCAGTGAAGTAGCTAAATATGCTAGTATAAGTAGCTAAATATGCTAGTAGATGTACTTAAATATGCTAGTGTATGTAATCTGCAGCCACATCTTCAGGTCGTCCTTCCATCCCATGTCTATAGGCAGCAGTATGATTATATTGCCCTGTTTGAACTCTGACAGGTGGTGTTCCTACATGTTGAAATTAAATCCACAATGCTCAGAGAAACTACATTAGCTCGTAGCTACTGTTTGCACATATGCCGGCTTTGGTCTGCACCGGAAGTTGCACACACACCGGTAATTCACTCAGGCAGCATGGGGCTATAGGAATAAGGTGGATATGTTCATTGGTGCACGTTGATGTACTGTAAGTGTAAACATATGCGATGGAATAGTATTGTGTGTGTGAGTGTGTTTGTGAACTCTGGAAAGCACTTTGCAAAATTTGGGTGCGGTTAGAACAGAGGCGCTACCAAGTGGGACCTGGGTGGTATTGGCCACCCCTAAAAAATTAGAGCACCCCCCTTGGCAAGATAGTCCTATCATTCTGGGTCCCAATCTTTCTTTTGTTTGTTGTGCATTTTCAGCTTTCCCCAACTAAATGAGGTTATTGGAACATAATAAACATAAAAAATGTTGTTTTCGAACAACAGTTAGTAGACACTAAACAAAAAAATACAATCTTCAAAAATTCACAGCAGTTCATGCAAACATTAGTTTCTAAATGTTTACACCACTGTCAGTTTATTTGACACTGTTATTCTGGTAGAAACATGACTTCCATGCAGGAAGTGCACCAAACTGAGCTAAAAGTGCTAGCGCTAGCTGCTGCTGCCATACAAAAACCATGTAGCTAATGCTCAATATATGGCTTTATAAATGTTTATCAAATAGCATTAAAGCTGCTATATGTAGGTTTTGGAACACGCTGGAACTTAGAAATTTTTTGAACAAAGACACGTTTCTGGTCCCTCCCCCTTGCTCTCGGGTGAACTTCAGCTCAGCCTCCATAGCTCCGCCTCCACTGCATGTCCTGTCACAGCCGCTGCGATTTTCTGTGTTTATATGTTAATAAAACGTTATAAAAAATAAAATAAAAACATAAAGCGCTGGTCCAGCACACCAGAACACCAGAACACCAGGAAATCTGCAGAGCCTCGCGCAGCCACATTGAACCCGAGTTTAATTCGCTCGTGACAAATTCATTCATTTCCTCATCATTTCAGTCATGGAGTCAGCGGAGGAGGAAGCGATCACTTGACTTTTGGCAAAAAAACAAAAGAAAAGTCCAGATCAGGGATGAAGAAGGGGAATTTAATACATTTGTGTCACATACAAAACAGTCCTGCATTGCTTTGCAATCCTTTGAACGAGAACGTGCGCGGCCGCTGGGGCTGGGACAGGCGGGGGCGTGGGTTAGGGGCGTGAGAAGCTCTGTTTTTATTGGCTGGTTAAAAACTCTGTTTTTATTGGCTGGTTAAAAACTCTGTTTTTATTGGCTGGTTAACGGCGGGTCACTGTGGGTTTTTAGAAATGCTTTTAGTAACACCTGGAGAAGCAAGGGGACTATAGTTTTTTTCAGAGATTACTTGTCTAACATCAGTCTGTCAGGAGATAGTGACAGAGAGAAAAAATATGTTAAAAATATATTTTTTAGAAAAGTTACATATAGCAGCTTTAACAGGCGCTACTATAAAAAAGTTAGAAAGACTTTAAGATGGCAGAAATCTGCTTGAGTCCCGGCTACATTTGGGTTAGCCAGTAGCTCATCAATCTCCAAAAAAGGATGGTTAAAGAGCTTACTACAACCAAAAGTACCTCAAATATAAGCATAATACGACTTTTTGAGGACAAGATAATGTGATGTGAGACTTCTTCCATCATTCACTTCAGACAAACCTGCTCTCTGTGAAGGTTTTCAAACAGCCATCCAGGGAGGTTTGCTGGCGGGTTTGTCACATCAAAGATGTCGGGGGTGGACGGCACGGGCAGATGGGAGACATCTGCTGCAGCTGCCTGTCTCTTTGGCTCAAAAGAAAACAGAGCGAGGTGTCAGCGTTGGTATAAAGCAGGCCACACACTCTCAGGCGCATAAACAAGACGAGATGCTGGGATCTTTTCATAAACACACTCTACTCCCTCGGCCTCAGCAGGCAACACAGTCTAAACCGTCGTGTGACAAACCTGATATGCTTGTTGCATGTGTGTGTGTGTGTGTCTTCATGCAGGCCGTTGCTGTGCGTGACTGAAGATGTCAGGCGACGCAGATGGATAAAATTGTAAACGGCTCTGGTTGCTGTGGCGCTGAGTGACAATGGGATATCAGAAAGTGGAACACAGTGACTGCGGCGTGTGAATTCCTTGTAAACCAGCAGCAGTTATTCCTTTCGCACAGGATGGGTGGTTTCACCACCTCTTCCTGGTTAAGATTACTGCTGAGTGTCGTCTGACCTTGAGCGTGCTCGTCTTCCCCTTCTCCGAGACTTATTATAACCTGGGGCTTTGAATGTTATTCACGGATCACAGGCAATTAACCTCAATGTCAGGAGAGCAGCTGTAAAGTCAATAAACTGCCCCGTATCATACACGTAGGAGCAAAGTCAAACGCTAGAAGAGCGCTTTGAGATTTCACAATACATGTATGTAAACTAAAGGCTATTTTAAATTTGCTCTCAAAGGCTGGAGATGATAATGTGTTTGTGTGTGTGTGGCCACCACAGACACTGGACTTCAGTGAGCACAAAAGTGGCCACAGCTCAGTCTGTTTTGCAGACAGTGTTTTCATTTCGATTTTTGAGCTAATTTTTGAAATCTCGCAAATATGTAAATACAAATTAATGCGAAGCAGAAGTGTTTCCATCTGCTGGCTTGAAGCGCATCTACCAAGCCACGCACAGCGTCATTACGTCAGACGTCAGCGTCATTACGTCAGACGTCAGCACTGCGCATGTCTACAGTAAACAGGAAGTAGCAGTTGAAAACAGAACCTGGCCACACATCTCGTCAAAAAGGAGAGAATATTTCAGGTACGTGTTGCTATCGGTCGAGTTGTATTTATTCTGTCATGCCAACTAGTTTTAGCGATGTTACATGTTGTCCGGAGCGGAAACAGCTGATCAGTCACGTGACGTGAATGTTCGCTTCGGCAGCACGAGTCGGCAAATGTGTTTCCATCTGTCGCTGTGCGCATCTGCTCATTTTCGAACATCCCAAAAACCACCTCAAGCGAGCGTATAAACTTTTTGGCGAACTTGAGAAAGTAAATACGGATTTTGCCGTTTCCATTAAGCTTTTCTGCTGCGATACTTCAAAATGCGCACCTAGAAACCTTGATGGAAACACGGCTAGTGAGCTGAAATTTGCTGTGGTGGTAGCTGAGCATAGTGCGAGTGCAACACCGTCGCATTATGTTTCAGCCAAAAACTTTGGCACTAACTGTCTGTTTGTTAGCAAACTGACAGTATTCATTAAACATGCATTTACATATTGTTACCACTGGAGTCAACCTGATTCAATGGCTGCCATGTCTATTCATAGCAAGCACAAAAATTACTATTACCCAATCAGATACTGAGTTAAGATGTGGTGGTCAGGGGCGATTCTAGAATCTGACCTTTAGGGGTGCTTAGCCCCCCCAGTGCTGACAGTGGCTCTTGGCTTGAACAAATGTGGTGGCCAGTGGTTAGAAGCATTCATAATGTGTGTGTGTGGGGGGGCACACACTGATGGGGGAGTCTGGGGGTTCTCCCCCAGAAAATTTTGAATAAAGTAGATGCCATTTCCTGCATTCTGGTGTATTTTAACAGGTTGTTAAACATACATTACTCCATAAGTAAACACTTGATTCAAAAACTACTTTAGAGAGCAGCACAACAAGAAGTAGTGCTAAGCTAGCGGCATACAACACAGAAGCAGTGTTAATTTTGTTGACTAATTATTTTCGTCGACTAAATGTTTTCATTGATTTGTCGACTAAAATTAGACTAAAACAAAAAAAATTCTGATGACTAAGTAATGACTAAAACTAAATGATGTTTTAGTCACATGACTAAGACTAAAACTAAATTAAAAATAGCTGTCAAAATTAACACTGGATTCAAGTACTGCTTGTAGTTTTACTGTTAAAAGCAAGGTTAGACAAATAATGTTTGAAAAAAGTTTTATTTGTTGTTGTATGTATTGCATATTAATATTAATATTATGGTTAAAACATTGTTTTGTTTTAGTAACTACAGAGAATTGATGAAAAGTTTTTACTATGTATAACTTAGTCGACTTAATTGACTGTAGATTTAGTCGACTAAATGTTTTCATTGATTTGTCAACTAAAATTAGACTAAAACAAAAAAAATTCTGATGACTAAGTAATGACTAAAACTAAATGATGTTTTAGTCACATGACTAAGACTAAAACTAAATTAAAAATAGCTGTCAAAATTAACACTGCACAGAAGCACTAGCTAAGATGCTACACACGTAGTGCTCTGCTTTACATTAAACAACCTAATAAACACTTTGTACAAAATCAGCTTAGTGTTGATCATAACAAACACAGACTAAACTTGTGCAACCAGAAGTTGCAACATATCCTGTACGTACAAAACACACAACAGCTTTAAGCATTAATCATTAATCATACTGTACAATGTAATTATGACAGAAAATTGAGGATTTACTTTGGTTACCTTCTTACAGATGATCATGTGGTACTTCCTGTTTATCACTGTTGTATCCAGCTGCTCATGAGTTCAGCTGCAGGGCTTTATCATCTTTTGTGTTTTTCCAGACTCCGTTTAGGTTTTGGAAATGAAATAAACTATATTCCACCCTCTAAAGCAGGACTATTCAACTAAACTGCTCAGGGGGGCACAGTTACTGAAAGCAGCTCAGGGACCTGACAGTCATTATGTCAAGTCATGTCAATGAACCAAGTATTACAATGATCTGTTACCTTTTAAATGTGTTTAATGTGCTACATTGAATCATAAATGCAATAAACAGAACCCAAAACCCAAACCTAGAAACGCCCCAAAATAATAAAATTAAAAATACATTTTAACTTTATTTTTCAGGGGTGCTGAGTTAAAATTCAGGGGTGCTTGGGCACCCCTAAAAAGAGGCTAAAGTCGCCACTGGTGGTGGTAGCTCAGAGTCATCGCCAACACACACTCCAAGGTCTGCCAAGTTGTGCATAATGTTATTTTCAAGATTTGACAAACAATAACTTCATCACTTTTCAACATGGGACAATCTTAGTTCAAAATTCTGACAAGAAATGTGCATTTTAAGCATTTAATTCGATTTATTTATGATTACTGTTCCCACTGTGTATCTGCAATGTATGAAGCTCACACCCACAGCCTCATTTCTGCACTTTAAGGCAGTCGAAGATACGCTGGAACAGAGCAATCTGACCTCTTTGTCCTTTTGCCCTTTTAATTGCTTATTGATCAGAGTGATAAAAACAGGGGAAACAACAAAGAAAAACCTGGAGGTGAGGAAAACTAAAGGATACAATGCATGACAGCACAGGGAAGCACCGCAGAGGGGGTGAGCATGAAGCGAAGAGTAAATTAAAGGGTTTCTTTTTAAAAGTGATGCATTTTGTTGTTCATTGCACAAGGCCTGAAAAAAGAAATAGAAACGTGAAGAAAGCTGGAAAGTAACTCTTATCTGTAATCTACTACAAAAGAACATCGCGAGCATGCTGACGGAAGTTTGAGGTTAACATCACGGCCCAAGTCTCCAGCTCAATCTCTTCGGGTTTTCCTGTGCAATAATCTCCATCGTGTGCCCTTAATGACACATACGGTACAACAACACAGCTCAGTTAGACAAACCCTCAAAGCACAAGCGCTCAGCGATATTTGACTGTCTAATACACATCGAGCGGGCTTCTAATGAGCAAAATCAAAGACTTCTCTGGATCGCGTGTTCCTAACATCACAGGAGTCAGAGCAGATTTTATCAGGTGGTTTAATCCACTCAAACGCACAAATTACAACAGAGTCAACGCCCAGCATGAGGTTGCCAAATTACTGATCATTAGAAACTGGTTGTTGCGCTACAGGTTTTTGTTGCCCACCGCCAAAACATAAATGGCAGCCGATAATGTGTTATGAATGTGTTTGTGTGACTTGTCTGTTTGCAAAATAGCTTGTGAGCCACTGGACAGATTTTAATGAAACTTAAAGAAAATTATCAATAAGTGTATATCTACAGCTGAATACCTTTTTGAGTTAACCCAATTGAAGATGGCTGCCACAGCCGACTGACCTTAGACATCACAAAAATGGCTATATTTTATTTAATTTTACAGATACAGTTTCCAGGTAAGTTTGGTGGGATAGTAGCTAAACGTAAGTCCCCAATACATACACCAAATGCTACTTATTGCACTAGCACTTTGAGATTTTTATTAATGAAAAGTGCATTATAAATGGAATTCATTATTATTTATTATTATTGCACAAAATTTTTGCTCAAAACTTTACCAACAACTGCTCGAGTCAGCCCTCTTAACCTGTTGGTAAAATATCTCTTGAACATATTTTAATAAAACTTTTAAAGTAATCATTGGGTGTTCCTTTACAACTCATTGACTTTTGGAATTTAGCCCCATTCGAAATGGACACTACACCTAATTAAATAATAATAATAATAATGTCACATTTTTGTCATCTGTGTATGTTTCCATACAAGATGAAATTTGACTCTGCATTTAACCCAATCACCACCAGGTGGGGCAGTGGGCAGCTATAATAATGTCTTTTCCTGTCATCTGCGTATGTTTCCCATACACAGACGAAATTCGTCTCTGCATTTAACCCAACCACCTACCAGGTGGTGCAGTGAGCAGCCCGAAAGCGCCCGGGGAGCTGGAGAAATAGAAAGTGCGCCGGGGAGCAATTGGGATGAGATGTGCTGCTCAAACACACCACAAGTTATGCCGTGACAGGGGTTCGAACCTGGGTCCTTCGGGTCCCAAGTCGGTTCCCCTGCCACTACACCATCTTGGCCCCAAACTTACCCAACACAAAAATGGCTTTAATTGAGTGAATTTCACAGAAATTAAATAAAAACCTGGTTTTAGCTGAGAGTCACCTTCCACTTACTCTGAGTGCGGCATCTTGCAATATTGCATGAGTCACATAATGATGCTTTAAAGGTTTGACCAAAATGGCTATGATTCCATCCATCATCTTTTACCTGCTTCTTCCTTTTTGGGCTGTGGGGGTCACTGCTGCCCATGTCCATCCATCACTGTGTGAAAGGCGGGGACACCCTGGACAGGTCTCCAGTCCATCCCAGGGCCACATAGAGACAAACAACCATTCACTCTCTCACTCACACCTAGAGACAATGTAGAGTTACCAATCAGCCTAACATGAATGTTTTTGGTCTGTAGGAAGAAACTGGAATCCCTGGAGAAAACCCACACATGCACAGAGAGAACATGCAAACTCCACCCAGAAAGGTCCCGGTCCGGGATTTGACCCGGCGACCTTCTCGCTGAGAGCCAACAGCTCTACCAACCGCACCACCGTGCCACCCGCTATAATTCCAATTACACTATACAATTTCTCAACAAAAAATAATAGTTTAAATCTCTGTCATCGGCGATGGCAAGATATAGGCATTTCTACAAGAAATACTACAGTATACTGTATTCTATAAAAGTTCTAATTTTTAAATTCATATGACCACGTATTTTTACATTTACACATTCCAGTTAACAGTTTCAGTCTGCAGACTGGCGACGCACCGCCGGCTATGACTCATCGCACAAAGGCACGCAAAAGGGAAATGATACGACGTTTAATGACCACTCAGGATCAGATGTTGCTCATCTGTGACTTCTGCTGCTTTTCCCAGAGCTGCAGGCACAAGAGTGGCTGTTGGGAGACTGACGGAGACAGGCAGCGAGGAGTGATGGTAATCCTGAAATGTCTCCCTGTGATCCACAACAAACCTGCTGAGGATCAGATCTAAATGAGGCGGAGAAGGGAAACTCCTTCCCTCCATCTTCACAAGCACATGCTCAAGGCCGGCTGAGGAGGCCGAGCAGCGTGATGGAAATGCTGAGCAGCCGTGGTTCAAATTCAGACAGCGTAATGCTGCAGGGATTTACTTAGGAACATATTTACCTTTTGCAGTCTAATATAAAATACCATCCAGGACTAAAGTGTTACTAAAAACATATTTTAAATGCACGTTTACATCAATAAAACCTTCATATCTTTGATTGAGATTGGTAGAGTTGTACCATAAAATCAAACATTTCCCTTGAATATAATAGGAAATGTCAAACTAGCTGTGATATTTGACACAATAAGTTATTATTCTGCTCATTTAAACAAACTTATATTTTCAGTCACCTTTGCTACTTCAAATGGCCCCAAGCTGATTCACAAAAACACCAAGTGCGCGATTTCCTGTCACTGGCAGTGCGGTTTGTCTGTGTCTGCCAGGGGGTGAAGGGAAGAGGAAGTAGTGTTTCAGAGTGTACATTTCATGGTACTTTTCTACAAACACACTTGCAGTAACGTAAACTTGCATTTACTATATCTGAACTCGTGTTAAACAGACAAGCGAACGAAGGAAGTGGTTTCCAACATCTTCGCCTAACGGCTTCATTACATTTTAAACATGTTTAAAGTTTGCTGCAACTTATTTAAAAGACTTGAAGGAGAGGCAAAGCAAGGAAATAAACTTTATAAAGTAAAGTCAATCTGAAAATTCTACAATAAAAGAAAATACACAGGGAGTACCCAATTTTACTGACACTGAGGTAAAATCTGATCTTGTAGTAGATTCATGAGACACACTGAGACACACAATAGCTATGAAATTGTCCATAACATTAATTTCACAGATTGATTTAAGCAATTCCATCATTTTTCAGCATAAGATCTCAGTCTAAAACTCTGGCATGGAATGGGGCGGGTGTCATGCATTCCTGCAGATAATTTCAGGACTTTAATTTTTCCAAGCAACACCGGCTCTTGGCTCACAAACTCAGACACAAAGCAGTTCAAAAATATATCCCTCAGTTTAAATACCACAGAAATTAGATTGTGAAACATCTCCAGTGCACGTTAATACTGTAATTAATGATCCAGGAAGCCTGGGAAAATATTGATGAGCGGATAATTACTGCTGGATGCTTATTAGTTTAAAACTGAAATAGCAATGCAATGAAAAATTGCAGTCATATGGTGATCAATGTAGCCCTGTACATATATGAAAGTCCCTCATCGGAAAACTGTTGTTAGGTAACTTCATACAAACTTTGTCAAATTCATATAGAGCACAAGCCTGTCTCAAATAAATGAAAAGATGATGGTCTGTGGTCAGATACATTTCTGTTTCAGCTTGAGTTAAAAAAAAAATACAGACATCCAACTCAAATCAGGGAAACATGAAAAAGCCAGTATTTGAGACGATATAAGTACCCAAAGTATAGAGTAAAGTACAATGTGTGGATTTCCAGCCTCAATCACTTTCTCCACAGCTGCCACTCACCTTAATCATCCACCCCTCCACACCTGCACCTGATCTGGAAGACTACCTGCAGACCATTTACCACTAAGCTCCTGTCAGACGTTCGTCCAACGCTGGAACATTATGATACCTTTTGATAAATTTATGGACAGTCGATAAACCTGTTTCCAAGCAGTTTTTACTAACCATTGATATTTTCTTCAGTGACTTCCAAGTCCTGCTTTCTCGAGTCTTCCAAGACCTCCGTGTCCTCTGAGACTTCACCCTGGTGTCATCTTGATTCTTACAATCACCAAACATCAACCTGGATCAAAACACCACCAAGCACCTTCAACCTGATCCTCTCTCCAATGCCATTCACCTCCTCTGGACCATCTTCACACCTCCATGGACATCTAGGACCTCGTTCTCCCCCTCCGCTCTATACCTACATCTACAACATAAACTTTTAAAACAATAAATAATCTTCAAGCTAATATTCATTATTCAAGCAACCTGTCAATTTACAAAATGCTCACCTTGAACCTTTTCTTCCCTTCCAGCCTTGTAAATATCTTCATTTGTAAATAAAAAATACAGCTTTTATTTGCCTGACTCTGCCTCTTCCTCAGTCTGCTAACTTGGAGTCAACAACAACTAAAAACATGTTGTGATATGATATAGAGACATTGGTACCATCAAGGCTACACATTTTCTCAGTTGGTCCAATGGCATTTATTTCATTCCAGAAATTTTTTATTTTTTTTTATTTTTTTTTTACAATTTATAACAAACTGAAAGTACAAAAAAAAAAAAAAAAAAAAAAGTGGAACATCGCAGTGGAAACACCAGACTGGTGGATTGCTGGATAGACTCTGGTATAAGATGAGCATCATAAGTCTAAAAGATGTATGTTTCTCCTCGTAATCCGCCACATGTCTGAGACACGTATAACACCAGAGCTGATTAGAGAGTGCACTAAGGGTTGACCTAAAGCGATGTCGCTGGAGCAAGCTGTAAAAAGCATTGAGGATTATCACACCAGCCACAGAGCTCACTGAATGAGCAGAGGCAGGCATAACTGTTGCATCTGGAGATAGCCAGATGTGTTTGGAGGTCCCAGACAAATAAAAGATTAAGGTCACACCAACCTGGTTGGATAAGCGCCAGGAGATATACGGTGCTAAGTTACCAGCTAGCTATGCTCAAATCTCAGAGAACCTCGGTTTTCAAACCTTAGATTGACAAAAATATTGAATAAATTTTAAATAAATATGGAATAAATGATGACACTCTTAAATGCAACAGTAAAATCTATGATTTTTTTTTTTGCACGGGTCAAATCCTCGGCGCCACTTGTCATCAATCCAGCAGGCTTGTCAGCTGCCCAATCAGCGATCCCTATTTATCCCGAAGTGAAACGCCTCTTACCTACAGGAGCTCCACCCCCTTTTTCTCTGACAACATTGTCGGGGTTTTACATTTTGAACAATTTTTTTTCAGAGGGATTTCATGAAAAATCATCAGAAAAAATGGTTAAATGTTGTCAGTGGAGAACATGTAATTCAGACAGTGTTACCCTGAGTGTTTAGAGAGTGGAATACAGTTTATTCCATTTCCAAAATCTAAATGGAGTCTGGAAAAATGTAAAATATGGATAAAGCCCTGCGGCCGATCTCACGAGCAGCTGAATACAAAAGGGATAAACAGGAAGTACTGCATGATCATAAGTACAACGGTAACTGCAAGTAAATTCTCAATTTTTTGTCATAATTAGTTTGTATGCTTAGTGGTTAAATTAAAGGTTAATGCTTAAACCTAGACGTGCTTTGTTTTGTTGTTTTAAATGTAGATATGTTGCAACTTCTGGTTGCATAAGTTTAGTCTTTGTTTGTCATAATCAGTTAAAACCAAGATAAGATAAGACAAGATAAGATAAGATAGAACTTTATTGATCCCGCAGGAAGTTGTTGACTAAAATGATTTTGTACAAAGGGTTTACCGGTATTAGGTTGTGTAAAGTGGTGCGCTACATCCATAGCATCTGAGCTAACGCATCTGTATTGTGCACTGCTAGCTTAGCACTACTTCTTGTGCCATGATCTTTAAAATAGTTATTGAATTGTTTACTTATGTAGGTAAACATAGATGTTTAAAAACCCATTAAAATGCACCAGAATGCAGGAAATGGCATCTAATTCATTCAAATATTTCTGGGGGAGGACCCCACAGTGGACAGTGAGCCGGCAGGCAGCCGGCAGTAGGCTGACTCCTCTGGGGAAGGGTTTGAAACGGGAGCGTCCAAATTTCTAGACAGTGACTGGCCTAGTTTCATAAATACATCTAATTCTCAGTGTCTCTCTATCTGTCTGTCTCCTTGCCACTGCAGTGGAGCAAGCAAGCAAATCAAGTATAGTTAGCATCAACGTTTGGTCTCAAAGGTCACTGGATCTTGTATAGAAGAGCCGACCTCTGTGCTGCTGGAGGGTGGAGCGGTCCTAGTCAAAGACACGGCATTAGAGACGGGATGTCATTACTTTTACACAGTTGTTTTACCCTCTCAGTCTATCCTTCCATCCTCACATCTGATAAATATTTTAATTTCTCCTCCCACCCTTCATCTTTTTTCTCTCTCTGCCGCCCTCTTGCTTCCTCAGCGTTTTAAGGACACCGGCTTGTCGAAGTGGAAAGCTGCCCTGTCACTTGATATTATGGCCTACATATGACCAGTGGACTGACACAAGGTGTGCCAAGCCCCCAAAAATGGAGCAGATTAGAGTGTTACATAAGCTCTATTTCTTTCTGTCCCACTTGCTTCACTGTCTGTCCCTTAGGAGAGGAGGAGGAAACAGTTGGAATGCTTAATGCCGGGGAGAAGAAAGGAGATGCGGACAGAGACACCATGTCTCATAAAGGAGAAAAGAAGGAAAGAACATTAGAAAGGGAAGGATAATTTTTGGAGCAGACAAGCCTTGTGATAATAACTGTTAGAAAAAAAGAACATGAAGATTTTGCTTTAAACTCTCAAAAGTGGACGATGGGACATCAAGAGAGGGTTGAAGAGAGGATAACAGGTTGACTAATCTCCATCATCACCTTCAAGCGGTGAACTCTGGCAGAAAGCCACCTACCCCCTCCATGACGCCGTGTTAAGATTTCCCCAGAGACTTCAGACGGTACCACTCCACCCCCGCGTCTCTTCTCTCCTCTTTACTGTTTTAACCCTCCTCCCTTCATCATCTTCTCGTGCCATCATTTTACCCGTTCACTCTCATGGCACTGATGTGTGAAGGACAAAGCGTATACGTTGCAGCGCGTGAAGTGTTTCACAAGCCATCTGAAACCTGACCGTGTGTGCCTGTGTGTGAGAGAGAAGGTATGTCTGTGTGAGGAATAATTTGAAGTTTTGCAATGAAGATTAAAGTGGTTTTCTTATGATTATGTACAAGTTAAGATAGAAGTGCTTAGAAAAACATTATTTCCCTTAGTTTCCCCATCGGTAGTAGAAGTTTGTGTGCGTGTGCAGTTTGTGCAACAGGATGACCTTTGGATGGGGTGTGTCCTAACAAAGAGACTGTCTGCTCTGCACTCATTTAGAAGTTTTGTTTCAACATCAGGAATCTTAAGATGAAGTTGATTCATTCTGCCGTTGACACAGTTTGTTAAATCACCATGTTGTCACACACATAGACATCTCATAACCTTTTCTGTCCAGTGTTAGACCTCTCCTAGAAGTCCTAGAAGATTGTCTTCTTGTTTTTGAACAAACATATATGGTTTCATAGCCACAGAGGAATAAGTGACTTATATTTTCAAGATCCTGCCTATCCTAGGGGTTTTTCCTTCTTCTCCCCTCCTTCTCTGTAGGTGGAGCTGTGGGCATGCTCTCTTTACCTGTTGTCAATATTCCATAAAACTTCAGCCTCAGCTCAGATCACTACCGTATTTTCCGGACTATAGGTCGCACATTTTTGCCTAATTTGCATGCCCTGCGACCTATAGAGAGGTGAGACCTATTTATGGATTTTCCCCCATGTTTTTAGACCCATTTTTGGCTCAGATATGACCGTTTTTCATTTTGGCCAAAAATGGTGCAGTACCACTTTTGACCGCTAGGGGCACAGGCACCAGAACCGTAGTGGCTGGCTTCAGAAAGGCTGGCATCCTCCCACCGTCAGCTGGAGCTGCTGAGGACTCAGACAGCGGTGAGGAGGAGGAGATGGAGGGACAGGGACTTTTGACGATGGGAAACCTTCCTCGTTCTCTGGCTGAACTTTTTGCAAGCAACACAGAGGACGAGGAATTCGAAGGGTTTGAATAAACAATTAGTTTGAATAAAAACCGTAAAATAAATATCTGTTTCTGTCATCCTTGTGGGCGGGTGAGCGTGTAGTAATTTTAAAGCCTCTTTATTTATGTAGTTGTAACCGTCAAAGTGCATTTATTAACAAAAGTTGTATTGAGACACACTTTTACAATAATGTCAGCTAACAAATCTATTTTTTAGGTGTTTATCTTGCTAAAATTAAAATAGATGCAAGTCTGTTTGCTCGCTCACAGCGGGTCTGCTGTGGGTGCGCACACTGGTTTTGTTTACGTGGTATAGCAAAGCTATTTAAATTCAGCTGATTTGACCATTATAATCATTTTATTAACAAAAGTTCAACTGAGACACACTCTTACAATAATGTCAGCTAACAAATATATATTTTTGACGTTTCTGTTGTTAAATTTTAACGAAATGCAGGGTTTCCGCCCGTTGCGCGCACACATATCATCAGACGTAGCGAAACAATTTTTTTAATCCAGCTCATTTCACAATTACGTTCATTTATTAAGAAAAAGTTCAGCTCAGACACATATTTGCTATAATTTTTAGCAAACAAATAATTGTTTTTAAATGTTAATCTTCTTAAAGCCTTGCTGTGCGCTCCTGTGGCAGACATTTGCAACAGAGCTAAACACTCGGACCACATTTCCGGGGTGTCTCAGCCATAATGCGTCACGTCAGCGGTGGGTGACGCGTTACGTCGGCTGTGACGTAGGTGTGACCTATATAAAGGTGCAACCTGTTTATGGATTTTTCCAATTTATTGACAATAATTGGACAAAGCGACTTATATAAAGGTTCGACCTATAGTCCAGAAAATACTGTACCGTACTTAGTTCTGGACTGTAATATAATTTCAGCATTCTTTAGTGGTCAAATTACTTGTACTTTTTTCTTTTCTTTTTGATTCATAGTGTTTTGTGTTATTTCCTGGTGTTTAGGCTGCTCTGTTTTGAAGATGGCTGGACAAATGTTTCCTCTAAATAGTCGTCTTTTTACTCACTTGTCTGCCCACTCTCCCCTACTCAATTCTGCCATTCCTCTGGACTCCTGCATCCTTCCTCCTCCTCAGACTTTGACACCAAAAGTAACCAAATGAATCACCCAGGTATCACCCCATCAGGATTTGTGTCTAAAAACGTAAGATTAACACATCTTTCTTCCAGTGTTGACGACCTTGCTTAGCCATTTAGTCATTCATTATTGAAAACAAACTTTTTAATCTTCCTCCTTGTGTCAGAAAACACAAGAGAGATGTATAAAACGTCATACTGCGCATATCATTCCGTTTTTTACTGTCCAGTCTGCTTTTATGCAAACATTTTCATTTTTTAATTGGAAAACATTAAATTTTGTACAATTGATTTGCACCTACAGTAGTGTAAATATTTAATGCACCCTCTGCCATAAGAATTACTTGTGTCTGAGGAGAAACAACTGGTGTCAGATGTAATGAGGTGCAGTGATAATACTCACAACTGTTCATCATCAGTGATAATAGGGATAGAAGAACCACTGACACTTTAGCACACACTATGAATGGCAGTGATGAAGGGCCTGTGGCCGTCACCCAAGTTATCATTGATCAGGGCTGGCTGTCAACAAGCCATTCAATCAAACTCATTGATCCAACACTGCGAGAAGATGTTGTGAATGTGTACAATGGGAAACAAAATGACAGTTTAATACTCGGGAAAGTTAGGTTTCAAGGTTGTAAGTCTGAGCAGCTGGCACAGATATATGGTTGTTTGAAATATTTGATTTTTTTATTAATAATTGTTCAAATATAGTCAATTTCAGGTAATCCTGTAAGCCACGTATGTATAAATGCGTTTATAACATAGGAATATGACTATGCACTCATCTTTGATAATCAAGTTCTTTCAAACAGAAGGTTAAAACAGATTAAGAAAGGTGGAACATTTTCTTAACATTTTACAAGTACAAAATCAAAACAAGGAGCAGGCTGGAACTGAGGGTCAGCACTTACTACTGCTTTCCTTTCTAGTGGGTACAACTGCTCCACTGTGGCCAGTCCACAGACTTGTAATGACAAATGTCACGAACGAAAGCAGGTGATGAAGTGTATGATAAAAGTATCTTGTTATACTAAAAAACTTAATTAAATACAAGAAAATTATGGCAAAAGCCATAACACAGCAATGAGGTCACAATGGCAACAAACTGAGACTATGTAGAGGGAAATAATGAACATGAGGGAAAAATGTACAATGCAAATCCAGAATGTACATGGCAAAGGAAGAGGAAGGAAAAACAGACAAGTTAACATATTCTACAAAATAAAAGAGGAACCAGTGATGGCAAAACAGAACATAATTAAATATGAAACCCAAAGATAATCAAATCAAATGTACGGTAGTCTCTCAAACTGAGGAACGATGACAGTTGGGGACTTCGAGAGTCACAAAAAAAACAAAAAAACAAGTTTAACATGATTGATGTTTGTTCTTTACGCCAGAGTAAACAAACCAGCGATGAATCCACACAAGTAAGTACAGTAAAGGTAAGTGCTTTTATTTACAGGTGAGAAGATGAACTGGACACTAGAAGAACCTGCAAGGGAGATAATGATGTCCAGTATGGAGGATTTCCAGAAGCAGCAGTGAGTGGAACAAGATGAAGGCAGATGAGTAGAGATGTGAAGAGAGTGGCAGTACTTGAAAATCAATCAAATCAGTATTTCTGTGACTGTAGATCTTCATGGAAGAACTCAAGTTATCAGAGTGTTGCATCACCAAGGGCTCAACATAGAGGACATGCAGAGTGCAGGCCTACAAAAAGATAACCAGGAAACTAGGAGCACAGGGGAAACCAGGATTATTAAGTTCTTGCACTCAGTAAGTCTCTCTGAGGTTGTCTTAAATACCATGAGGTATGTAATGTTCCAGTGGAGAGATACTGGTACACCGGTGCTTAAAAGCAGGAGGTCTTGTCAGCATGAATCAGAAACAGCTGCTGGTAGTTGGCGCCACCATGCCACTCAGAAAGCTGCAAACAATGATCATAAGAATTACAAAGTTAATATTTTTTCAGATGTTAAGCATTTTGTTTCTCAAAGTCAAAGTCAAAAGTCAAAGTCAACTTTGTTGTCAAAACTGCAATATGTACAGGACATACACAGGATTGAAATTGCATTTCTCTCTGTCCCTCGGTGCAACAGTAACCATTTAAACACTAAAACACTAAAACATTTAATAAACATAAGCATAAAATGAAATAATAAAAGTGTAATACTGTCCTGAGTTTTTGCATAGTAGTTTTTGCATAGTAGTAGTATGAAAGTATGAAAAGTTACACCAACACTAAAACACTAAACATTTAATAAACATAAGCATAAAATGAAATAACAAAAGTGTAATACTGTCCTGAGTTTTTTGCATAGTAGTATAAAAGTGTAAAAAGTATACATGTATCTATAAAATAAAATGAAAGTTCTGGCATTGACATTTGTAATAGGGTGACAAATCCAGCTACAGACAGGAGGTGGAACATCTGGAGAGCTGGTGCAAAGAGAACAACCTTCACATGAATGTGAAGAAGACGAAGGAGATGATTGTGGACTTCAGAAGGAACAAACACACCCACACCCCACTGTATATAGGTGGATCTGCGGTGGAGGTGGTCTCCAGTTACAAGTACCTGGGTGTACACTTGAATGATAACCTCAGCTGGAGCAATAACACCACCAGCCTGATCAAGAAAGGTCATCAGAGACTCTACTTCCTCAGACGGCTGAGACGAGCCGGTCTGAGAAGCTCAGTCCTCACCTCGTTCTACAGGTGTGCAGTGGAGAGCGTCCTGTGCTCCAGCATCAACGTGTGGCATGGAGGCTGCACAGTTGCAGAGAGGAAAGCTCTACAAAGAGTGGTGAAGGCTGCACAGAAGTCTGTGGGAGTCAGTCTCCCCACCATCACAGACATTTACACCTCCAGATGCAGAAAAAGAGCCACCTGCATCATGAAAGACCTCACTCACCCAGCACACTCACTCTTTGCACCACTCCCCTCGGGACGGAGGTTGAGGAGCATCAAATGTAGAACCACTAGACTGAGGAACAGCTTCTACCCTGAGGCTGTCAGACTCATGAATAAATAAATAATAAGAATAAACACTGCAAAATGTCACATCATGTTGATACTGATCTGTTTCTTGTTGCTGCGTTCATCTGTGACTATCTGCGTTCATCTGTGACCATCTGCTCATGTTCGTGCTGCTGTTTATAATGATGTTTTTCTACTACATTAGGGCTTAGTGTATTACTAGCTGATGTCTCTCTTAGTTAATCCTAGATGTTATTATTGTTTTTCTCTTGCATTTGTTGTTGGATGTAACTGGGACCCTGTGTACATAATCTCGTTTTCAACACATGTACTACATGCGGTGCAAATGACAATAAATTCTCTCTGACTCTGACTCTGACTCTGACAAAGCAGCATATGAAGTTTATGTACACAGTATATGTATGAGGTAGTTGATATTGGTATAGAGGTAAAGTGGCATATGCAATAAGGCTAGTAAAATATATATATATATATCAGCAGTAGTGTAGATATAAAAAGTAGTGTAAATGTAAACAGTAGTAATAAATGTAAACAGTAGTATTGAATGAAAACAGTAGTAATAAATGTAAACAGTGAATGTAAACAGTAGTATGACTATAGGCAGTAATGTAATACAAACATTAGTGCAAATATAAGAAGTAGTGCAAACTGAATGAGCACATGACCGTGAGTTGAGTGAATAACCCGTTTTGATGACACAGAGTCCAGTGTTAAAATCTTTGTGTTGTGTGGTGGTGTGTGAAAGTTTTTTGTGATTAAGGCAGTACAAGTGGGAGGGAGGGCAGAGCAGGCAGAGAGTTTAGCATCCTGACTGCCTGATGAACAGAGCTGTCATTTAGTCTGCTGGTTTGAGCCTGGAGACTCCTCAGTCTCCTCCCTGATGGCAGCAGTCTGAAGCAGCTGTATAGTGGGTGTGTGGGATCACCTGCCATGCAGAGGGCTTTCCGAGTGAGGTGGTTGCTGTGTAAGTCTTGTAGTGAGGGGAAGGAGGTGCCGACAATCTTCTCAGCTGCTCTCACGATG
This sequence comes from Garcialebias charrua, assembly GCA_038048925.1. Taxonomy (NCBI): domain Eukaryota; kingdom Metazoa; phylum Chordata; class Actinopteri; order Cyprinodontiformes; family Rivulidae; genus Garcialebias; species Garcialebias charrua. The sequence goes on from JBBPBX010000294.1 coordinate 92,774, forward strand.
CGCTGGAGGCTCCTGCGGCAGGATGCAGTACATGCACCAAACCACACTGTGATGCAGCTGATTAGGACACCCCTGTAGAAGGTGCACATGATGGGGGTTGGAGCTCCAGTTCTTTTCAGCTTGCGGAGAAAGTAGAGACGCTGCTGAGCCTTCTTGGCCTGTGATGCAGTGTTCCTGCTCCAGGACAGGTCCTCAGAGACATGCACTCCCAGGAACTTGGTGCTGTCTACTCTCTCCACTGTGGTGCTGTTGATGGTCAGAGGGGCATGTTGGGCATCCCTCTTCCTGAAGTCCACAACAATCTCCTTTGTCTTCTCCACGTTGAGAGTGAGATTGTTGTGTCCGCACCACAAGGCCAGGCGGCTCACCTCGTTCCTGTAGTCCGTCTCATCGTTGTTGCTGATGAGACCCACCACTGTTGTGTCGTCCGCAAACTTGATGAAGTGGTTGGAGCTGTATGATGGTGTGCAGTCGTGTGTTAGCAGGGTGAATAGAAGGGGGCTCAGCACACATCCTTGTGGGGCTCCTGTATTCAATGTGATGGTGCTGGATGTGTTATTCCCGACCCGTACTGCCTGTGGTCTCCCGGTCAGGAAGTCTAGCAGCCAGTTACACATTGAGGTGTTCAGCCCCAGACTGTCCAGTTTAAGGATGAGCTGTTGGGGGATGATGGTGTTGAATGCTAATATTTCTGCTAATTTGAATGCTAATTTCTAATATTTATTTCAGTATTCTTTAATAGATTTTGTGTTTACTGGTCTTTCATGAAATCCATTTTTCTACCATTAATGTGACTAGCTGCAACACGATCCCAAACCATGATATATGTTTCAAATAGTTTTAAAGATTTTTATTTATTTGACATTTTCCTCTCGGTGCCAAACACGTTTTTTTTCTTCACCAGCCAACAGGAATAATTCTCATAATGCATCAGACCTCTTTAGATATTTAGTTGCAAACTTGTGAAACTAAATTTTGAGGTGAGGCTACATGAAAAGCAGGACAATGCATCACCACTCCAATTCTGCTGCAGGTTTTTGTAGTCAGGCATCAGTTTTGACATCCATTTCTTTCTTTTTTCTCCTTTTTTTTGTTCTACAAGCATTTTTTGTCAGTATTCTTCATTTAAATGAAACCTGCTAAAATTCATTCTTGTTACCTGCTGTAATGACATTTTATTACATTCTAATACCTAATTTCTGATCTGTGGCCCGTGGGAATCAATGATTTTTTAAAAATCTTTATGAGCTCTACTTGGCAGCCATTTTGAAAACCACATGTGGAGTACTGTTTGGACAAGAGTTGAATACTGAAATTTTTAGTGCTTAGTCTTTTCTAACCCTGAATGGGAGAAAATGCAGCAATTACAAATAATTCAAGCCTGAGATCTTGGTGACAGCTTTATTTGATCTCACATCCTTTTGGGGTCCTAAATTCTTGCAAGGGGGACCTTCCTTTTACCCTGAAGTTATACAAGATGCACCAATCATGCTAATGTTGAACAGAATCTTTCATGTAAAAGCGAATGCCTGCAGGAGATCAGTTTTCTGCTTTATTTACAGTAACAAAGGTTACAATTTGCCATACCAAATGTCTGTATCCAGTCCCAAATGTTATAAAAATCTGCTGCTTCTCAAAGGAGAGAATGAAAAAGAAAGTATGGGACCAGACATCCATGCATAAATGACAAACAGCAGGAAACTATGGTAATGTGCATGTTTTTTATTAGAATAGCTGAAAGGAGTTTTTCTTGGATCTGACTGTAGATGGCGAACTGTGATATACTCGCCTCCACCTCTGCTGTAGACGATCACAGCCGATAAGAACAGGGGGAAAAAGAAAGAGACTTGAGCCACCCAGACATTTTTGAGCCTCCCTCTCAGTTCATCTTTTTGGCTCTTTAAAGTTTGGTCCAAGAGAGTACTGGACCTTGTGAGAAAAAGACTGAAAGAAAGTAGAAATGAAAAAGAACTAAACGTTATGTTGGTGGTGAGAAGGATGGAGTGTTAGAAAGAAACACAAAAAACAGAAGTGATGCTCTTGGAATCGCTCTCATTCCTGCTTCTCTTATCTATCTGGAGAGGAGATAAAAACAGACTGAGTACCAGTCTGGGACCAAAACATATAACTCACTTGGTGGGGAAAAGAAAAAGAAGA
>JBBPBX010000294.1:98406-115102 GCA_038048925.1 Garcialebias charrua
TATATACATATATATACACATATATATATATATACATATATATATATATATATATATATATATATATATATACATATATATATATATATTATATCCATCCATCCATCCATCCATTTTCTTCCGCTTATCCGGGGTCGGGTCGCGGGGGTAGCAGCCTAAGTAGGGAGGCCCAGACTTCCCTCTCCCCAGCCACTTGGAGCAGCTCCTCTGGGGGAATCCCAAGGCGTTCCCAGGCCAGCCGAGAAACATAGTCCCTCCAGCGTATCCTGGGTCTTCCTCTGGGTCTCCTCTACTTAAATACATTCATTTATATTTGTTCAACAAATCAACTTTGACAAGTTTCTTAAAGACAGGAATTGATTTGGCTTCCTTAAATACTGACATTAAAGCTGCACTATGTAACTTTGTAATGCAGTCTGTAACTTTTCTAACAATATATTTTTAACATATTTCTTCGCTCTGTCACTATCTACTGACAGACTGATGTTAGACAAAGTAATCTCTGAAAAAAACTATAGTTCCCTTGCTTCTCTATCAGCATTTATAAAAACACTAAAAGCACAGAGTGACCCGTCCTTAACCAGCCAATAAAAACAGAGCTTGAATTTGAATCAGCCAATAAAAACAAAGCTTGAATTTGAATTTCAGCAGAGCCTCCCCCTCAGAGCCATATATGGCTCTGAGGGGAAGGGATCAGAATGCTTTGCCTGTTGAAAATGTTTCTAAGTTCTGCGCTCTACAGAAAGTTACACATAGCACCTTTAAGTTATTCCACAATCCTACACCCTGTATTACAGTAGTTCTTCCCTTCAAACTAGTTCTAAATTGCGGTTTGACAAATACATCTTTTCCCTTGAGGTTGTAGCAGCCAGATATTTTCACAAAATACATTTGGATATTTGATGGTAGTATACTATTATGAGCTCTATACATAAGTAGCAAAATGTTATAATCCACCAAATCATAGAATTTCAGTAATTTCATTTGATAAAATAATTCACTAGATGGGTGACAGTAATGTTTTCTTGTTATAACTCTTACAATTTTTTTCTGCAAAATAAAAATAGGTAATGTGTTGCTTTTACATGCTTTTCCTACTTTTACATGCTTTTTACAACTACTTGGAAGTCCTGAATCTTTGTGAGCTCTGCTCACAGATGGATGCCCAACATGCCCCTCTGACCATCAACAGCACCGCAGTGGAGAGAGTAGACAGCACCAAGTTCCTCGGAGTGCACGTCTCAGAGGACCTGTCCTGGAGCAGGAACACTGCATCACTGGCCAAGAAGGCTCACCAGCGTCTCTACTTTCTCCGCAAGCTGAAAAGGGCTGGAGCTTCAACCCCCATCATGTGCACCTTCTACAGAGGTGCCATAGAAAGTGTCCTGACCAGCTGCATCACGGTGTGGTTTGGTGCATGTACTGCATCCTGCCGCAAGAGCCTCCAGCGCATCGTGAGAGCAGCTGAGAAGATCGTCGGCACCTCCTTCCCCTCACTGCAGGACTTACACAGCAACCGCCTCACTCGGAAAGCCCACTGCATGGCAGGTGATCCCACACACCCACTACACAGCTGCTTCAGACTGCTGCCATCAGGGAGGAGACTGAGGAGTCTCCAGGCTCGAACCAGCAGACTGAGAGACAGCTCTGTTCATCAGGCAGTCAGAATGCTAAACACTCTGCCTGCTCTGCCTCCCCTCCCATTTGAACTGCCTTAACACAAAAAACTTTCTCACACATTACCACTCAACACAAAGATTTTAACACTGGACTCTGTGTCATCAACGACGATGACCGACGATGCCATCTCCTCTGCCCTTCACACAGCTCTCACACATCTGGACACGAAGGACTCCTATGTTAGAATGCTGTTCATCGACTTCAGCTCGGCATTTAACACCATCATCCCCCAACAGCTCATCCTTAAACTGGACAGTCTGGGGCTGAACACCTCAATGTGTAACTGGCTGCTAGACTTCCTGACCGGGAGACCACAGACAGTACGGATCGGGAGTAACACATCTAGCACCATCACATTGAACACAGGGGCCCCACAAGGATGTGTGCTGAGCCCCCTTCTATTCACCCTGCTAACACACGACTGCACACCATCGTACAGCTCCAACCACTTCATCAAGTTTGCGGACGACACAACAGTGGTGGGTCTCATCAGCAACAACGATGAGACGGACTACAGGAACGAGGTGAGCCGCCTGGCCTTGTGGTGCGGACACAACAATCTCACTCTCAACGTGGAGAAGACAAAGGAGATTGTTGTGGACTTCAGGAAGAGGGATGCCCAACATCCCCCTCTGACCATCAACAGCACCGCAGTGGAGAGAGTAGACAGCACCAAGTTCCTGGGAGTGCACGTCTCAAAGGACCTGTCCTGGAGCAGGAACACTGCAGCACTGGCAAAGAAGGCTCACCAGCGTCTCTACTTTCTCCGCAAGCTGAAAAGGGCTGGAGCTTCAACCCCCATCATGAGCACCTTCTACAGAGGTGCCATAGAAAGTGTCCTGACCAGCTGCATCACTGTGTGGTTTGGTGCATGTACTGCATCATGCCGCAAGAGCCTCCAGCGCATTGTGAGAGCAGCTGAGAAGATCGTGGGCACCTCCTTGCCCTCACTGCAGGACTTACACAGCAAACGCCTCAATCGGAAAGCCCACCGCATGGCAGGTGATCCCACACACCCACTACACAGCTGCTTCAGACTGCTGCCATCAGGGAGGAGACTGAGGAGTCTCCAGGCTCGAACCAGCAGACTGAGAGACAGCTCTGTTCATCAGGCAGTCAGAATGCTAAACACTCTGCCTGCTCTGCCTCCCCTCCCATTTGAACTGCCTTAACACTAAAACTTTCTCACATATTATCACTCAACACAAAGTTTTTAACACTAGACTCTGTGTCATCAAACGGGTTAATCACTAAACTCTCGGTCATGTGCTCATACAGTTTGCACTACTTCTCATACTTGCACTAATGTCTGTATTACATCACTGCCTATAATCATAATACTGTTTACATTCTCTGTTTACATTTATTAATACTGTTTACTTTTATTACTACTGCTTACATGTAATTACTACTGTTTACATTTATTTACACTACTCTAATATCTACACCACTGCTGGTACATATACAGTGTGCTCTGAACGGTCTTATTTAGGGATGCCCAATGTGCCTTACTGCATATGCCACTTTTTGCCTCTACAACAACATCAACTACTACCTCATACATATACTGTGTACATTGACTCATACGCTGCTTTGCCACTTTGCAAATGTCAATGCTAGAAACCTTTAGTTTATTTTAGTTATACTTTTTATACTCTTTTTTTATACTAGTATGCAAAAACTCAGGACAATATTATGTTCATTAAATGTTTAATGTTTTAGTTTTAGAGTTGGTGTAAATTTTCATACTCTTATACCACTATGCAAAAAACTCAGGACAGTGTTAGGTTTACTATTTTATGCTTATGTCTATTATTATATGTTTCAGTGTTTCAATGTTTAGATGTTTACTGTTGCACCGAGGGACTGAGAGAAACGCAATTTCGGTCCTGTGTATGTCCTGCACTGTACATATTGCAGATCTGACAATAAAGTTGACTTTGACTTTGACTTTTGACTTTGATCAAACGGGTTATTCACTAAACTCTCGGTCATGTGTTCATTCAGTTTGCACTACTTCTCATATTTGCACTAATGTTTGTATTACATCACTGCCTATAGTCATACTACTGTTTACATTCACTGTTTACATTTATTAATACTGTTTACATTTATTACTACTGTTTACATTTATTACTACTGTTTACATTTACACTACTTTTATATCTACACTACTGCTGATACATATACAGTATTCTCTGACCAGCCTTATTTAAGGATGCCCAATGTGCCTTACTGCATATGCCACTTTGCCTCTATACCAACATCAACTACCTCATACATATACTGTGTACATTAACTCATATGCTGCTTTGCCACTCTTTGCAAATGTCAATGCTAGAACCTTCAGTTTATTTTATAGATATACTTTTTATACTTTTTTATACTACTATGCAAAAACTCAGGACAGTATTACACTTTTATTATTTCATTTTATGCTTATGTTCATTAAATGTTCAGTGTTTAGTGTTGGTGTAAATTTTCATACTTTTATACTACTATCCAAAAACTCAGGACAGTGTTACACTTTTACTATTTTATGCTTATGTTTATTAAATGTTTCAGTGTTTTAGTGTTTAAATGGTTACTGTTGCACCGAGGGACTGAGAGAAACGCAATTTCAATCCTGTGTATGTCCTGTACATATTGCAGTTCTGACAATAAAGTTGACTTTGACTTTGACTCCTTGTAGCCTCACTGTTCTACTGGGCTCCCTCTCATTCAAACACATGCACTCTGTCTTATCAATGCCCCACTTCTTAGTTTTCAGTTTCCTGTCTAACTCATACACTTTCTACTTTAATTTATAAGACTGAGCTGAATACAGCATCTCAGACTGAGGAAGTCTTTTGGACGAAAGACGAAACGTTTATACATATTTTTGCTTTGTTTTGTTTTGTTTTTTTGAATGTCCAGAGGACCAGACTTAGCTTTTTTAGACTTTCTACTTTGCTTTTTCTACCTCCTTCTTTATGCTACATTTCAACTCCTTGCATACCTTTCTCCTCTCCTGTTGTCTGTCATATTTCTTATTAGCTAACATCTTTCTTACAATGGCTTCCCACACTTCACTATTCAACCACCAGGTTTCTTTATCATATTTTCTCTATCAAGATGACACACCAAGTATCTTCCTACATGTCTGTAAGGTATCCTTTTTACACCACCTCCAACATTAGCCGAGGCCTGGGACTGGTTTAAGAGATAATCTGGCTTGCATTCCCTAGTGTTTAGTTTGTTTTACATTTGGAAGTCAAAGTTTTTTAAAATATAAAATGATAAGATTGTGATCCACTGAGCTCACCTGGGTCTCCCTTCTCCCCTTTTGAACCATCCCTGCCATTTGGTCCATGGATGCCAGGTATGCCAGGAATCCCTCCAGTACAGGACATCTGCATGTGGACCAGGTCCATGTGGACCAGGATGAGCAATACAGCAGTACAGCATCTGAGCCACTGGATGGCCTGAACACACAAAGATTCACCATCAGAATGCAGCAGCTCAGATTTATACAGAGCCCTGGAAGGGATATGGGGGCTTTTTCCCTTTTGTATTCCCTCGCAATACCTTTGTGTTCCCTCACAATGTACTGTATGGAGTGTTACCTTGCAGAGTGGACAACAGCAAAAAATAACAGATCTGTATTTGAGGCTCATGGAGTTTTGTTTTGAAATCAGAATCAGAATCAGAATCAGGTTTATTGACCAAGTATGTTGACACACACAAGGAATTTGTTTCCAGCTGTTCGTGTCTCTTTAGTATTAACACTATACAGATACTTTACATATAACTCACAAATAGTACACAATATACAGAAAGATTCACATACAATATTCACATGGGGGTTGTGGATGGGTTGGGGGTCACGCTGATGGATGTCTGATGATCAGCTGTTGATGATGGTGATGGCCTGGGGGAAGAAACTGTTCTTGTGTCTGGCAGTCTTAGTGGACAGAGATATGTAGCGTCTGCCAGACGGGAGGAGTTGGAACATGTTGTGACCCGGGTGTGTGGAGTCTGTGATGATGTTTCCAGCCCGTTTCCTGGTTCTTGTCAGTTTCAATAATTATAAGTTTTCTTGTGTTGCTAGTGTATTTACTGATGGATTGTTCATTTTCTGTGCGTTTTTTTAACTGTATTTTCTATAAAAAATAAATAAATAAAAAGTTTGATACCGCGGCTGGTATAGGAAATGGCGCCCCCTTTATTTCCGGAGTGCAATGGCGCTACTTCCATATATGGTATGGCTCGGCCCTCGGGCACGACCCCGCCCCTTACTGTTTGCTGCAGCGAGGGGTTGCTCAACTGGATCAGCAGCTCCTGAGGCAGGTCCAGCTTCCTCAACTGGCGTAGGAAGTGCAGTCTCTGCTGGGCCTTTTTGAGGATGGAGGTGATGTTGTGCTTCCACTTCAGGTCATGTGAGATGGTGGTTCCCAGGAACCTGAAGGACTCTACCATAGACACAGGGCTGTTGAAGATTTTGAGGGGCAGCAGTTCTGGGGGGTGTCTCCTGAATCCTAAATCAGCCTAAATATATATTATCCAGTGGTAAACTTACTTTTATGTTGGATATTTCATGTTCATGCTCCATGGATTTAGCAGTAGCTTCCTCATTCCAGCCAAGACAGGCAGTCTAATTTAATTCAGCTGACAACTGCCCTCAGTCTGTCTCTCCTCCAAGGAGTGATGGTTCTCTTAGGGACCATCAACAAAATACCGAGCTTATGAGTTTGGTTGGAACACCGTTATAATATTTTGATTCAAGGATTCAAGAAGTCAAGGTTCTTTATTTGCCATACACTCCACATGTGGTACATGTGGTAAAACAAAATTATGTATGCAGGGTCCTAGTTACATCCAACAAAAGTATTAAAATGTAAAAAAGTAATAATATCTAAGATATGAATTAAGAAAAACAACTAAAAATACACTGATGCACGTTCAATAATCTAGGTAGAAAAATCTAAAAATGCTAAGTCGGGTCCTCTGGACATTCAAAAACCAAAACAAAACAAAGCAAAACAAATTGTAGAAATGTTTCGTCTTTTGTCCAAAAGACTTTCTCAGTCTGAGGTGCTGTATTCAGCTCAGTCTTATAAATAGCACTGTGGAAATAGCACACCATCCTTAGGCTGATGGTCCTCCTTGATCATGTGAGCAGCTGGTTTTGGCTGTCATCAGCAAACTGGTTGATCCACTGTGAGAGGGTGCTATTTATAAGACTGAGCTGAATACAACATCTCAGACTGAGGAAGTCTTTTAGACAAAATGCGAAACGTTTCTACAATCTTTTGCTTTGTTTTGTTTTTTGAATGTCCAGAGGACCAGACTTAGCGTTTTTAAACTAAAAATACACTAAGCACTAGTAGCATGAAAAAAACAATACACTGAACAACAGCACAAACATGAGTCTGTGTGAACAGATGAAGACAAATGAACATAGCAACATGAAATTACTTTTCATAGTGATTATCCTGGTTAGAGATTCATGAGTCTTAACAGCCTCAGGGTAGAAACTGTTTCTCGGTTTTACTCAGAATGTTGTTAGAGACTGATTTAGCAGATTTATTTAAAGCAGCTGTGCTATTTATCTGAAATTCTAATACCATTTATTACTATTCCACTCAAACATCAACTGTGAAGAATGGTGGATGTAGTGCCGGTGTGCCTAGTCAGTCGCTAGCGGGCGACCGGTCGCCCGCCAGCTGGTTCCCAGTCGCCCGCGAAGCGCAACCTTGCTCTAACAGCTGACGAGCCGGCTGTCAGCTGTTAACAAGGTGACATGTCCGTTGCTAAGCTTCATTCTAACTCCGGCAGAAGTGGTGGAGGTGGGGGGTGGGAGGAGTGACATATTCCAATGCGCAGCAACGCTTTCCTCAGCCCTCCCCATCTTGTATTCTCACAGACATAGTCTCGCCAGTTTTGGGTGCGGTGACACAGCGCTCTCACAAGACTTTAGGTTCAGCAGTGGAGTGTCTCGGTGCACAGAAAACATGGCAAACAAGCAAATGAAAACTTATTATTTTCACACAGTGTGGGAGGAGGAGTATTTTTTTGTTTATTCTAATTCGAAATCTATTAGTCTCATCTGTAATTCGAGGTTTACCTTACCCACAAAGTGTAACTTGGAGCTGCATTTCAAGATGGTGCACAAACGTTTTGATGCAGATTTCCCTCCTAAAAGTTCTTTACGGACTCACAAAGTGCGGGAGCTAAAACACAAGCTTGCAGCCCAGCAATCAATCTTCACTCGGCCCAGCACAAAAGGTAAGGCAGCTACAATCGCCTCCTACCGTGTTAGCCGCATCCTGGCTCAACATAAGAAGTCTTTCAGTGATGGAGAAGTTATGAAAGAAGCGTTTATTGAGGCTGCAGATGCACTTTTTCACGATTTTAAAAATAAAAGTGAGATCGTAGCTGCTATTAAAGACATGCAGTTGTCCAGACAAACAGTGACACGACGATGTGAGGGAATGGCTGTTGATGTGGAGGAGCAGCTAAAAAAGAACGTGCAACAATGTGAGTGTTTCTCTCTTCAGTTTGATGAGTCAACAGACATGGTGGACACAGCACAGCTGTGTGTTTTTATCAGAATGGCCTTTGCAGACATGAGTGCAAAAGAGGAGCTGCTCACCATCTTGCCTTTGAAGGGACACACAAGAGGAGAAGATATTTTTAATGTGTTTATGGAGTTTGTTAATAAAAGCAACTTGCCCCTCTATAAACTAATTTCTATAACAACTGATGGCGCTCCAGCAATGACCGGTCACACCAGTGGATTTGTTGCACTCTGCAAGCAGAATGATGCTTTCCCAGACATTTTGAACTATCACTGCATCATACACCAACAGGCCCTGTGTGGGAAGATTTTAAACATGAAGGAAGTGATGGATGTTGCCATGAAAACTGTGTGCTCTATAAGGGCCAGGAGTCTGCAGAGGAGGTTGTTCCGGGCTCACTTGGAGGAGGCAGGAGCAGACCACACAGACCTGCTGCTGCACATGGACGTCAGGTGGCTAAGCAGAGGTAAATTTCTGGCCAGATTCATTGAGCTGTTGCCTGAGATCAGGGATTTTCTGAAGCTGTCAGGTCATGGTGGACATTCAAAACTCGAGGACACCCAGTGGCTTTTGGATTTAGCCTTCCTCACAGATCTCACCAGCCTGCTCAATGAACTGAATTTGGAGTTTCAGGGAAAGGACAAAAACATAATCCACATGATCAGTTCTGTGAGCACCTTCAAAAGCAGGTTGCAACTGCTCACAAGTCAGCTGCAACGCAGGGGTTCAGAGCATCTCAGCAGAATTTGAGACGATTTACTGAGTTTTCCTCCATCGAGCCTGTTACCAGCTACATGTGTTATCCTTTTGGAAATGTTGATGTGGATGACATTGTGTCCAAATTGGTGTCCGTGTTTCAGCTGGACAGCTCTGGTGTTGAAAATGAGGTGTTGACTCTGCAAAATGACATTGGGATCAAATCCAGAGCATCACCTGGCGTGAATGGAGAGTTCTGGAGTCTGCTGTCAGAAGAAAAGTATCCTAACATCCGAAGATGTGCTTTGAACTTAACAGCACTTTTTGGATCTACCTACCTGTGTGAGTCTGCTTTTTCACACATGAAAATCATCAAGTCCAAAAACAGATCCACAATGACTGATGATCATCTGGAGACCTGCCTGCGCCTCCCAACCACCTCATACTGCCCCGCGCCTCCTCCTCTCAGTGTCAGAAGTGCCACTAAGGTAGAGACACATTTATTTTATACAGCTTGCACCAGATGACACCATCCTGCTGCACAGAGCAGCTGCCTAGTTTTGATATTTAGGTTTTATTGAGGTTTGAAATAGTTGTTGGAGATTTGTAAATCTGCACCTTTGTAAGTCACTTTTTGTAAATAGTTAGTGTAAATGAGGGAGTTTTATATTGTTCAGTTCAGTTGTTTATTCATTTCTTTAAAAAAATGTGGTGTGCTTTTCAAATATTGTGTTCTTTTAATTTGATAAAGTACTTTAATTAAATAAAACTAGTAACACATTATGTTCTGTTTTATTTACTTTAAAGAAGTGAGGAGTAGGGAGATGAAAATTATGTTTTTTGATACTGAGACTGGATGAGTAGCTCTCGGCAAACTGCCGACTTCAAAAGTAGCTCTTGGTTCAAAAAAGGTTGGGCACCCCTGATGTAGTGGGTCAGCAGTTTTCCCACTGTCTGCTGAATAGGATATAAAATCTCAAGTAACCATGAGTAACCCTGTGTTTATGTGCAGCGATGACTGCAATGGTCCCATGTTAAATAATATCATTAGATAGGAACAACCAATTCAAAAGTTTCCCATTTCAGTCAAAGAGTGACAGAATGGGCCAAGAAGATCTGTCAAATAGTCTTTAGACCAATTCTGATTTTACAATTTTCATTGTTAGAAATTTTGAAAATGCTTGACCAAATAGTAGTTATCTATCCTGATGCATGCTCAATAATCCAGGTAGAAAAATCTAAAAAAGCTAAGTCTGGTCCTCTGGATATTCAAAAAACAAAACAAAACAAAGAAAAAAAATGTAGAAACGTTTCGTCTTTCGTCCGAAAGACTTCCTCAGTCTGAGATGCTGTTTTCAGCTCAGTGGGTGTATGATGGTGCTATTTATAAGACTGAGCTGAGTATAGCATCTCAGACTGAGGAAGTCCTTCGGACGAAAGACAAAACATTTCTACAATTTCTTTGCTTTGTTTTGTTTTTTTGAATGTCCAGACGAATAGTTAGCATGAATTACATTTTTAAAATTCCTGTTCTGTGATTCTTCATGATGGTCTGTAATGGACTGTACATATATAGCACCTTTCTATCTTATGAAGACACTCAAAGCGCTTTACACTAAAATCTGTGCCTCATTTACCCATTCATGCAGCATCTACTAGATCTATACAAAGCTAATTGAACAAATCATTCTAAAGAGACTAATCAGTGCTTTAGATCACATTCATACACCAATGGGACACACATCAGAGGCAATGAGGGGTTCAGTGTCTTGGCCAGGGACAATTCGGCATGTGACTGCTGGTGGATTTGAACCCCCAACTCTTGCATTGGAGGATGACTGATCTAACCACTCAGCCACAGCTGCCTGTTGTAGTTCAACAATTTTATTCCCTAATAGTACTATTTCTGGCAATTAATTTTTTTGTTTATCTTTAAGATGGTGATGAGTCATATGACCAAATGGATGTTGGGATCTTGTTGATGAATCCTAAAGGTGTCTCTCCCCCAATGTCAGATCTTCACCTGGCGAACTTGAAATTCATCACTGAGGGTGAAGTTGCTATGGAAAAGCTGATGACCCTGCCAGAAGCTGTGAGTCTCCTTTTTGGGCTCCCATGGACTCCACCTAAACTACCCCCAAAAAAATTCAGAAATACCCTCCTGTTCATTCAACAGGTATTTTTTTAATTTGGGAAGTATTGAGTTGAAGCTGAGGATTCAAACACTGAAAATCAACTACTTGTGTCAAATGGTGCATGTGCTCTATTCTTGGTTAAAAAAATCTTATTTAGCAACTAGATGTTTATTGTTTTACTGCTGAAGTTCCGTTTGTAGACATCTTTAAAATACAAACATAAAGTGAACAAGTGTTGTAATGTATGGGCTGGTGAAGTTTACAGATGGAAAAAAACTTTAACTATTATACAGAAAATGTTATGTTCATTATTATTTGTTTAAAGCAATTGTTAGTGCCACCATGCTAGTTATTTTTTGTCTATTCATTAAGGCTTCCAAAATAAAAGAACTGTACAAGGTAGGGACACATTTTGTTTTACCATTTACCTGTCAAAGCCATTGAAGGGTTCCATGTTAGTTTTTTGACCAGATTAATAATGTAAATGATAAAGGTTACCTCAGTTCATTATATGTTATGCAAGCATGTTCCCCTTTGCACAAGATTTTAACAATTTTATTTTCACCTAGAATCCAAGTAAAATGATTAATTTGGTAAAATGTTTGAAAACCCATTTTGTAAAGGCTTAAATGCAGAATTATATTGACAAACATAGCACCTGATTCAGATTTAGTTTTGTATTATTCAAAATCTTTAACATGGTGAAATGTGTTCTCAGAGTTTCTTGTTTAAAATGATCCTATTGCACTATTTTCACAATAACTTTGTGAAAAATAAATTGAATTGTCATTTTTATGTAAGGAACAACAGGTAGCATACAGACAATTGTGTAATGTTAAAAAATGCAATTGATTATGATTATAATTTACATTTAATAATTCTAACTAATAAACATGATAAATGAATACTGATAAACATAATTAATGGTTGAGTTAATTCCTCATAAATATTGTTTTTTAAACCTTGAGATTTTTATAAATGGATTATCTTGAGTTTACAGTGTAATAATGACTTGTTACAGGATTGTTAAAGTTCAAACAAGCAGAACAGACGCTAAAATCATTAAAACCACAGCTACAAGCTAAAATCAGCAAAACTGAAAACAACAGTTAAAATTAACTGAATTGTTGCTAAAAGCTGAGAAGTTTTAAACCCCAAAGCAGCAGCTAAAACCTTAAATTAAAGGAGAAATGTAATCAAATCTGAAAAAATCGATATAACAAGAATTTCATATAGTAAACAACACACATAAACATACTTAGTATGCTTTTTTCAAGTCAGTAGCTTAAAGAAATAGTTTTTTTACATTTTTCCTGCTACATGCCGAAGTGCAGTGATTTCTGTAGTAATTTTCTGGACGCACTTTTATGACACAATTAAGACCTCCTTTGCTATCTTACAATAACACTGAAGCTATAAACCCATCATTACTGTCCTCTTGTCTGTCATTTAAAATGGAAGCAGAAGACTTTTTTGAATCTGAAGGATATCACTTAAGTTTGTCAAAAACAGTTTGGTGATTTAGTGCATTAATGGGCATTTCTATCCTGGAAATACGAATAGCCTTCGCATGCTAACGTTAGCATGCTAGCGCCGTATGCTAACGTTAGCATGCTAGCGCCGTATGCTAACATGGAAGTGGGGGTGTTGAAAATGTCCTGAAACAGTTACCAATGTCTTGTTAAGCTCTGTATTCCACAGAACATAGTAGGATCTAAAATGATTTTTAAAGATGAAGGAGCAAGTTGAAACATGCAGGGTCTCCCTCCTTGCTAGCAGGCTCCATTGGGAGCTGCCTGGCTAACTAACTACGGTGGCCCTACACGGCCAAAATTCTACAGCGGCCGAATGCACAGGAGCGGTAAAAATACAATATAAAATTTTAAAAAAGTTTTAAAATCTATTTTGGGGCTTTTAGAATCGATTCTGAATCGCCAGGACTAAGAATCTTGATTCTTTAAAAAATAGATTTTTTTTGCTGCATCCCTAATTGCTACACACTGAAACCTTTTTGTCCACTACTAGATTTTTTTTTTATTAACACAAACAGAACTACAAAACACTACATAAACAAAAAATATATACAAACTCTTGTGAATGATAACATAACTACAGTCTATAAGCTAGGGGGCGGTTTACAAAATGATGAAAGTTGAAAAAATACTAGATACACACACTAATATTACTGTATGAGGGACGACCATTGCACTGCCTATGTCATATTCAGGGGACGGAGAGCAAGCAGAGGGAGGGGGGTCAAAAACACCAGATGAGAATTTTTTCACTTTGCAAAGTCTAAATTTGAGTTAGGATGACATTTTTGACTTGTGAAATTTTCTCAACAAGCTTATTTTATGCTTTTCATTAGACTACTATTAGCTTAAAAACACTTTTCATTTCTCCTTTAATAAAACCATAGCTAAGGGCTTAAAAGAGCTAAATTCTAGCTACATGCTATAATAAATACAAACTAGCTTAAAGCTAATGCCCATTTAACCGTTATGGATTCTTTGCTGCATACTAAATCTGTGATTTGATCCTACTTTTGATTCATTAAAGGAATTTTAGCAAATTTCTGTTTAATCACATGCCCAGAAACAACACTTTGACAGTTTTTAAAGTACCTTTTCTAAGTTTTGACCTCTATGGTGATGTTTCGTGTTTATTTTAGTCCATATTTATTGCTGATTTGGTAATAATAATAAAAAAAATTCTTCCCATTTCTTGTACAGCAGTTTGGTCAACTCACTATGTTTTGAAGTAAAAACTTGACTAAAAGATACCAAACAGATTGTATAAATCAAAGTTTGCAATGCCTTTTAACATTTATCTATGGAAAACAAATTTCCTGAATACATATTCTCACCATTTGTAGAAATCTGTCGTCCTGCAGTGATTTGACAGAGAGCTGTCCAGCTTTCCCAGAGGTTCAGTCATGAAGGAAACAGGAAGTGAAACTCCAGAGAAGAAAATGAAACTCTGATGGTGTCTTTTGGGATGATTTTCTGCAGTGGTGGAGAACGTACTAAAACATTGTCCTTAAGAAAAAGTAAAAATAAACAGACAAAAATGTACTCTAGTAAAAGTAGAAGTACCATATTAATGTTTAAACTTAAAGCTCCATTGACATCATCTTTTAACTTTCCATAAAATGGCACAACATATATATATATATATATATATATATTAAGATTGACCTCTGATCGTTTTTGCTAAAACAATGTTAAATTAATTAAAATTCCTCTCAAAAACAGTTTAAAATTAGCGCCTTTTTTTTCACATGATAAATACGGGGTTTCCCGTCGCGCGATTATGACGTCACACACAGACTCACGTCAACTGCGCACCTTGTTTACAATGGACAAGATACAAACGCGATCCGTCCAATTTAGCCATTTAAAACTTTATATTTTAGCGGTTTGACTTCAGAGAAGCCAAAGTTATTTCCAGTAAACAGCAGGTTATAATTTTTTTTCAGCTCCTGCTGGTTTTTGGAGACTTTTCACTTCAGGAAGTGCAGCAGCTCTGTGAGGACTTACAGCAGCTGATAGTTGAGAGTCAGAAGGAATTCTACAAATCGTTTCCACAGCACTGAAATGGTAATATATTAGTTAATGTTTCTAATAATTATTCAACATTATTAGTTATTAGTTTGTGTACAAAACAATTTGCACAGATCATGTTGCTTCAATTTGTCAGCTTTGTTATTTAAAGGGGACCACACATACAAAATTCACTTTTTAATGTTTTTTTTTACTGAACTTTGGGTATGTACTTCATAAAAAAACAGTCCTAGTGCTAAAAAAATGCACCCAGTGGTTTATTTACTCTAAGTATATTTATTTATCTTTGATAGAAACACTCCGATTGCACTTCCTGCGGTTTGTGACGTCACAAACCGTAGCCACAACCCACACCAAACCTGAGTCCAGCCCCTCAACTAGCAACCCCTGGTGCGGCTCAACCCACTTCAGTATAAAAAACGTCACCGTTGCCGAGCAGTTTTGGAGCTGACCTGGCGGTCATTTATTTATTTATTCATTTATTTAGCCCCCGGGGGGGCTATGGGCTCAGCCCTGCTCCAGCCAGCAGCACATCTTGAGTAAAACCAGAATGTTTTATTACCTTGTTTGAATGAACTCTGTCTCGTTGAAACTGTGCACACACACTCTCGCGGTTTGGACTTGTTTCTTATATGATGAAGGACTACTTTTGCACAACTGTCAGTTTGGTTGAGCGGTTACGACACTTGAACGCCACGCAGGAGAGCGGAGTTCGCATCCTGTCAACGGCATCTTTTTTTTCCCCTTTTTTTTTAAAGCCTTTTGTTTCGGTGAAATCGGGGTGAGACTAGATATATACATCGACATAATAATACTTTATAATTGTTATTTTTACGTTTTAGTTCAATTTTTAGTGTAATAGCGATCGCTCCCAACGCGCAGCCGGCAGAAAACTGTGCACACACAACACTCTCTCGCGGGGCGACAGTCTGTACCATCAAGCACCACTGATCGATATATTTTCAGATTAGCAACTTATTTATTTTAATAATACCTTTCACTTCATCAAAATCTAATCAAAACTCCAGCGTTCTAAAAGTAGGTGGTTGTATGTATTTCTTATACGATGAAGGACTGCTGTTGTTCAACTGAACCTGTAGGTCAGTGAGTTAATACACTGGTGTCGCACCCAAATGACCGGGGTTCGCGTCCCGGCCACGGCATCTTTTTTTTTTTTTCTTTCGGAGAGATCGGGCTGCAGTTAGCTGCTGGCTTTTGAGGACAGTGTGGGTCCGGTCCGGTCAGAGGTTAGGTTGCCTCATACGGATAAATTAACTGGAAACACTCTGTGAAGTTTGCGTTTGTCTGGATTGGATGTGCAACCGTGGACCAAAGCGCCGCATGCAACTAGCAGGAGCTACGCGGGCTGTTTGTTACCGAAGGAGGAGGAAGAGCTCGGATTCGGGAGGGCATGATAATAGGAGCAGCTAATGGCGGCGCACACAAACAGCTTTCAGTAAGTTATCTTTTAAGCTAGCACTAACAGTAAGTAAAACGAGTAATAAAAAAAGGCTAATTTTAAAACAACAACAGATTTGAGATACTGGCAGTTACAGAGGGCGGAGACAGAGTTTTGACGGGCGTGGACTTCAGAGCTCATTATCATAAACAGCTCGTTTAGAACGGAAGTTAGAAATGGCAGAATTAAAAAGGGTATAATTTATTATCTAAGAATTATTTTTTGTATTAAATTGAATGAACGGGGTCTGGATAGCACACAGACATACCATAAAATTTTAAAAAAACCAATATGTGGTCCCCTTTAATCCAGTCAACATGTTGAAAATATTTCATATTTATTTTTCTATTTAATTTGGACATCACTTGGTGTTATAGTGGTGTCTCATTAAAATGATGGAAATACATGACATTAGTTTGACCCATTGTCTTAATATACAGTATACTGCATATAATATATACTGTGTGTGTCTGTGTGTTTTATCATCAATTCACAGAAATATCTTCACCTGAAGAGTGGACCCAGGTGGAGGAGAACAAACCTTGATATTGTTAAACAGATGGAGACATCTTCATGATCTGTAGAACATCAGGACTGATGCTG
>JBBPBX010000294.1:116476-133357 GCA_038048925.1 Garcialebias charrua
GAATTGATGATAAAACACACAGACACACACAGTATATATTATATGCAGTATACTGTATATTAAGACAATGGGTCAAACTAATGTCATGTATTTCCATCATTTTAATGAGACACCACTATAACACCAAGTGATGTCCAAATTAAATAGAAAAATAAATATGAAATATTTTCAACATGTTGACTGGATTAAATAACAAAGCTGACAAATTGAAGCAACATGATCTGTGCAAATTGTTTTGTACACAAACTAATAACTAATAATGTTGAATAATTATTAGAAACATTAACTAATATATTACCATTTCAGTGCTGTGGAAACGATTTACATGTAGAATTCCTTCTGCCTCTCAACTATCAGCTGCTGTAAGTCCTCACAGAGCTGCTGCACTTCCTGAAGTGAAAAGTCTCCAAAAACCAGCAGGAGCTGAAAAAAAATTATAACCTGCTGTTTACTGGAAATAACTTTGGCTTCTCTGAAGACAAACCGCTAAAATATAAAGTTTTAAATGGCTAAATTGGACGGATCGCGTTTGTATCTTGTCCATTGTAAACAAGGTGCGCAGTTGACGTGAGTCTGTGTGTGACGTCATAATCGCGCGACGGGAAACCCCGTATTTATCATGTGAAAAAAAAGGCGCTAATTTTAAACTGTTTTTGAGAGGAATTTTAATTAATTTAACATTGTTTTAGCAAAAACGATCAGAGGTCAATCTTATATATATATATATATATATATATATATATATATATATATATATATATATATATATATGTTGTGCCATTTTATGGAAAGTTAAAAGATGATGTCAGTGGAGCTTTAAGTAATACAACCGTAATTGCAATCCTAATGCATGCTCAATAATCCAGGTAGAAAAATCTAAAAAAGTTAAGCCTGGTCCTCTGGACATTCAAAAAAACAAAACAATTTTTTTTGTAGAAACATTTTGTCTTTTGTCCGAAAAACTTTATCAGTCTGAGGTGCTGTTTTCAGCACAGTCTTGTGAATAGCACCTTTTCATAGTGGATCAACCAGTTTGTTGATGACAGCCAAAACCAGCTGATCACATAATTAAGGAGGACCATCAACCTAATTATGGATCATTAGCACCCTGATAGCAGCTTGCTATTCACAGGGGGCTGAGTGATACTAGCAATAACAGCATTGTAAGAGGGGGACAGTTGAACCCGGAGGCCTCCACCTCTGTTTAATGATGGACGGTTTGTTTTCATGAAGATGGCCTCCTTTACTCCTCTCTCACTATCGTTCCTCTCTATCAAGGATGTGAACATCTTCATCCCTGAAAGAGTGACCGCTGGGCTGGAGATGAGTGTCAGTGGCGTAGCCAAGATTTTATGAGGGACGGTTCGTTTGAAGAAAAAGTGGACCTACTCTGATTGGTTCATTGGCGGTGGTACGTTACTTCAAACGTGTAAACAAGCTAATTAGCTAGCTAGTTAAAGCACTGTTGTGTGAGGTAAATCTTACCAAATAGGTGGTTTTTGTTTGTGGAGAAAGAGCAACACACTGAGAGGGGAAGTGTGTGTGTCCAGTCTCCTATTCAGAACTCATCCCAGAGACACGAACGAACACTTCGGTACTCCGAGTCCCGCCCACTGAAAAAAAAAATACCACCGAAGAAGAACGAATGGCGTCCTCCTCTTAAAGGCACAGTACCACTCCTTAACTAACAACATAAATGCAAACTAACCCCACAACAAATAATATTACTTCAATTGCAAAAATAAATAATCTTTTTACTTTGCTTTGTGGTTAGACATTGTTTTTTATGAATTAAATTAATGAATTGAAAAATACAACAATCGGTCTTTTGCAGACACGTGACATTTTGCACTCCCGGTTGCCATATTGGGTGGAGACCGGTTCATTTAAACCAGGGGTGCTCATTAGGTAGATCGCGATCTACTGGTAGATCTCTGAGGTAGTACTGGTAGATCGCAGCATGACATTAAAAAAATGGTCTGCTCAGTGCCCTGAGATTACTTCTTTTGTGAATTGATGCTATATAAATAAACTGAATTGAATTGAATCTTAGAACATCTTTACTCTGCAAACACAACAGTTTAGGTCAACATACTATCATTTTAAAGCCACAGTACTATAGTTCATAATTTCTTATCTGGCAACCCGACTGACATGAAAACTACAGCATTTTTCATGTAAACCAGCTTATTTTTTGTTTATTACCCCCAATAAACATTGGAAAATCCCTAATGTTTCCACAGGTTGTTTTTGTGTAAACGGGGCCTTATAGTAGGTAGATCACTTTGACTTGATCATTTCAAAAGTAGCTTGCATGCTGAAAAAGTCTGAACACCCCTGATTTAAACAGAGGAAGTCCATGCCTTAGCTGCTACCTCGTAAGGATCAATGTTGTTAATTGAAGCTAACTTCACAATGTAACGTTCTCTGGCTTCAAGGTTGAGTTTCTCTCTATAAGGCTTCTGCTCATTTTTATATTTAGTTTGCATTTTGCTGATGTTATTGTTCTGTATCGCACTGTGTTTAACATGGACTTCCTCTGTTTAAATGAACCGGTATCCACCCAACATGACGACCGGAAGTGCAAAAAGACACGAGCCGTGACGTCACGTGCAAAAGACCGATACAATCCACATCACATCTACACATAAAAAAATTGACACTATAGAGTAACGTTAAAATTTCTCAAGACAAATGTAGTTTTGCAAAACCTTTATTTACAACGCATAAGACAGTTTTGTCCAACATCGTATGTCTCTGGATAGACAAGTGAGTCCAGCTCCATCCTCCTCGAGTGTTTGTTTGCAAACACATCAACAACGCTGTCAAGGTCAATGAGTTTGCTGGAGTGAATGTGAAGTAGTGCCAGTGATGAGAGACGCTCCTTCGTCATTGATGCCCGCATGTAGCTGTTCAAGTGACGAAGGGCACTGGCACTGCGCTCACATTCACAGGAGGTCACAGGCAGTGTGCAAGCCAATTGAAGTAGGACGTGCAGGTTGGGGTAAAGGTCTCTGTCACACTCTTTAATGGAACCCGCAGGGGTGTTGGACCTCTGTGACTCAGGCACTCTGCCGTACCTAGCAGAACAATTATTAAAACAAAATGTTCTGTATAGTAATGTAGTAACATTCATCCATCCATCCATCCATCTTCGTCCGCTTATCCGGGGTCGGGTCGCGGGGGTAGCAGCCTAAGTAGGGAGGCCCAGACTTCCCTCTCCCCAGCCACTTGGAGCAGCTCCTCCGGTGGAATCCCAAGGCGTTCCCAGGCCAGCCGAGAAACATAGTCCCTCCAGCGCGTCCTGGGTCTTCCTCTGGGTCTCCTTCCGGTGGGACATGCCCGGAACACCTCACCAGGGAGGCGTCCAGGAGGCATCCTAACCAGATGCCCGAGCCACCTCAACTGGCTCCTCTCGATGTGGAGAAGCAGCGGCTCTACTCCGAGTCCCTCCCGGATGACTGAGCTTCTCACCCTATCTCTAAGGGAGAGTCCAGCCACCCTGCGGAGAAAACTCATTTCAGCCGCTTGTATCCGAGATCTTGTTCTTTCGGTCATAACCCAAAGCTCATGACCATAGATGAGGGTGGGAACGTAGATCGATCGGTAAATTGAGAGCTTTGCCTTTTGACTCAGCTCTCTCTTCACTACAACAGACCGGTACAGAGCCCGCTTCACTGCGGACGCTGCACCTATCCGCCTATCAATCTCACGCTCCAGTTTTCCCTCATTCGTGAACAAGATCCCGAGATACTTAGTAGTAGTAACATTCAATTTCTAAAATGGGCTTCTCAGGTGCTTAACTTCAAAATAACTTACTTCAACTTCCACCTTGTAATCTCTTGGTCAACTAGTTCTGGACTGTGTAGGTCTTCGGCATACATGCTCACAATCTCTGTGGTGTCCAGATGACGATTGCAGATCACAGATGGCACTAGTCCCAACAAGGAGCTAGCTGTGGCAGACAGAGCAGAGTACAAAAAAGAAACTTTGTAAGAAACATATTTAAGTTTCAAGTTTTATAGGTAATTTTTAACTTATATGTAATTTTTAAAAATAATTTATTAGATTTTTATTTGTATGCTGACCTCTGTAATATGTACACAATTGTTCAAAAGTTTTAGGTCAACCAATTAACATGTATTTTACAAGAAAGCTCACACTTATGTAGTCAAATTAGTTTCAAAATGAAAAGAAAATATGTTCATCAAATTGATCAATTTGGACTGGCTAACAGAAAATGCCACTGGAACACATGAGTGATGGCTGAAAGGTGAGTCAAGTGTGTCTGCCTATATAATGTTTCTCCACCAGAGGGCGCACTGCAAAGGCTGAAAAAAATCATTGCTTCATACACATTAGTTTTTTATGCTTTTTAACATTAAAATGATATTATACATGAAAAATAAATTTGATATTGCTTTAAAAACACCCATTTCCAGATATAACAGTCATTCACTGCATTGACAATGTCTAGACGGTAGTTCTGATTACTTTTGTTATTTTAATTGCATAAAATTGTGATGTTAATTACAAAAATGTTTTGCCAGCAGATTCAGCATTACTTTTATGTTTATTGTAATTTATCCTAAGAAGATTATTACTGATATATTTCTTTAGCACTAGATGTTATTGATAAAAAAATATGTATGAAAACAAAAATGCTAATAGTCTGGGGAAAAACAAAAAAAGTCGTAAAACAACCTTCAAAATATGTATACAGTATAAAATAAAAAGTCTCAAAAGTGCAAGTTGACTTAACAATTTTCCTTTTAAAAATAAATTTCTTAATTGGAGTTAGAGATCATGAGTGAGTGTATTTGGTTTAACATGTTCAAACAACATGCAAACAGATGACATATCCAATTACAGAGTCAAGTAGTTAGATGTTTGTAAATCTTCAGAAGAGTAAAATTCTTACAAGAAAATTGAGCTTCCAGGTTTGTTATGATGTGTTCAAGAAATGGAATGGCAAGGTTCAGCCTGTAGTGACTGAACACATCTTCGGATGGAATGTTGCTCCGATGCTGCTGACGCTTTGCTATGCAGGGCTTGCATGGTGTCACACCCACTTTGTCAGCCATATGCACAGCTTGGTCATAGATCAGTTGGAATGATTCCCTGACATCTTCCCTCAGAGATGTATACACACAATGGATCTCAGACACCTGTGACAAACAAACAAAACAAAGAACAAACAAAAAAAATTAAATGACAAAGCAAATAACTGGTTTTATTTTGATGTTTTATCCTTGTTTTATAGTGAAAATGCTAAAGAGTATTACCATTGTATGTGCATGTATGATGTCCAACATAGATGACTGCCATGTGCTATATAGGTGATGTTTGTATTTTTCTCCGCTCTTTTGTTTTATGGGACGTTTTTTATTCGTACCTGCCTTAGGACAACGGATGAAAATTAGCTATTGTGCTAACTCCGGCATATTTACATTGATGCTAACTGCTGTTGTGTTGATTAATATGCATTGTCCTGACTTAAATAAATAAATAAATGAAATGAATGAACTTCACAGTGATGCCAGCAAGGTGAGACCAATACTGGTATATTGTAAGAAATGAGATGATGAAGTCAAATGTTGTAATGGTAGCCAACATTTGTTGAGCATCACTGTGAGTTGCTGGATCCCAGTTGATGTACGCCGGATAATCCTCCAGGTGCATCCGATGGCCAATCACCTCAAAGGTTTCTACAATATAGAGATACCCCTGTTAGAAGCGCTGGTATGCTGACTGCCGTTCAGCCCATCTCGTGCGACATAAGTCAAGGAGAACTTTCCTTATCTTTGTGTCAGGAACATGCTTCTTCACCACTTCGTCCAAGAGGCCTGATCTTTTTGGACTATGCAGGAAGAATGAACAGCAATACTTAAGCCTGTCTATCACACTTCGTATCTCTGGAATACCACAGGAATGCCCTATCACCAAGTTGAGACAATGGCTGCTACAGTGTGTGTATGGTTCAAAGTCAAAGTCAACTTTATTGTCAGAACTTTATTGTCAGAATGTTGCAAGTGGTGCCACTTTTTTTTACCTCTGCTTGAACACCAACATTTTGTGAAGACATGTTTGCCGCACCATCATAACCCTGGCCACGTATGTTACTGGGATCTAGGCCAATTTTCTCAATTGTCTGTAGAATTGTCTTGGCAAGATAAACACCTGTAGTATGGGAAAGTGGCACAAACGTCAGAAACTCCTCTCGAATGTTGCTCTCTCTGTCCACAAAACACACACAAAATGCCATGTGTTCAATGTTGTGTGATGTTACTTCATCAGCCAGGATTGAGTATGACTTGGCCTCCTTAATTTCTGTGACAAGATCGCTGAGAATGGTCATTTCCCATAATGTCCAAAATCTCATTCTGCGTTTGTGGGGATATGTATGTTGCATTCTTCATCATAGGTGAGGCTAGATGATTTTTCACAGTTTCATTATGGTTGGCAACTAATTGTAGCAGTCTCAGAAAATTTCCAGGATTTCTCTCTTCATTAGGCATCTCTACATGACCTCGAAGTGCAATGCACTGCCTCCACAATACAAAACAGTCTCAGCCACGCTTTTACCACTTCCCAATTCTTCCTCACATTATCAGCCTTCCGCTTGTCCAGTAGTGTCCTGACATTTGCTGCTGGTTTCTCCATTGAGGACAGAAACTCATCCTTTAGTTGAAGAGCCTCCTGATGGTACTTTGAACTCTGATGTTCACGGCACCTTTCGGCTTTTTTCTGCCATGCTGTAAAAGGGCGGATGACAAACGATCCTTTTGCAGAACGATTTGTGCAGAACAGTGAACAGCCCAGACAGAAAACACCATCCACCTTTTGGCTATAAACCATCCAGTTGAACTCTTGAAGCCAAGAGAGTTTAAATGACCTGTAACATCCACCTGTATAAGTTTTTGGGAAAATGTAGTCCGACCCTGGTTTGACGTGGTTCTTCAACATCATGTACTTGTCCCCAAGTGACATGTTGTTAATAGCCTCATCTATTTCAGCGTGGCTCATGGTGGCTTGGATGACTTTTCCAATGTCATATGAAGACACTTGTGGACCTGTGAAAATAGATCTACTTAATATATCTAATAGATCTATAGATCTGCTTCCAGCTTTTTATACTGACTGCATTTTCAGCTGATTGTTGTTACTTCTGTCAGCATGGAGGCAGCCATCTTCATCATTAGAAGCACTGCTACACACCATGTCAGAACTTGCACTGTCTTCATCTAAATCAAGAATATATAACATGTGACTAAGATGTTAGAATTTTTAGCAAGTTTTATTATTTACATAATGATATACAGTATCTTTAATCCAGGAAAATGGGGAATGTGGTAAAGAGGGGAAAAAGAGAGTCCAGGCAGGATGGAGCAGATGGAGAAAAGTTCCAGGAGTGATTCGTGACAAAAAGGTGTCAGCAAAGGTCAAAGGAAAAGTTTACAAGACAGTGGTGAGACCAGCTATGTTGTATGGTCTGGAGACAGTGTCATTGACAAAAAGACAGGAGAAAGAACTGGAAATAGCAGAAATGAAGATGCTGAGGTTCTCCTTAGAAGTGACAAGGATGGATAAGATCAGTAATGAGATCATCAGAGGTACACCACATGTTGAACAACTGGGAGATAAAGTTAGGGAGGACACACTGAGATGGTTTGGACATGTCCAGAGGAGGGACAGTGGTTTGGACATGTCCAGGGGAGGGACAGTGGGTATATTGGTAGAAGGATGTTAGAAATGCAGCTGCCAGGATAAAGACACAGAGGAAGGCCAAAGAGGAGAAATATGGATGCAGTTAGAGAGGACATGGAGGTAGTTGGAGTGAGGACAGAGGATGCAGAGGATAGAGTGAGGTGGAGGAGGATGACTCGCTGTGGTGACCCCTGAAAAGGGAAAAGCCGAAAGAAGAAGATACAGTATCTTTAATTGTAGACAATACAACATTCCGAATTTACAGGTTTTTATATTGACCTGTGTAAATGCACTGCGTTTTCAGCTGATCATCGTTATCGTATTTTCCGGAATATAGGTCACACCTGAATATAGGTCACATTGTCCAATTATTGCCAAAGATTTGGAAAAATTCATATATAGGTCGCACCTGAATATAGGTCACATTGTCCAATTATTGCCAAAGATTTGGAAAAATTCATATATAGGTCGCACCTACGTCAAAATGTGGATCGTGTTTAGCTCTGCTGCAAATGTCTGCCACAGGAGTGCACAGCAAGGCTTTTAAGAAGATTAACACTTAAAAACAATTATTTGTTTGATAAAAATTATAGCAAATATGTGTCTGAGCTGAACTTTTCTTTAATAAATGAATAATTTTAGCAGGATTAAATTCAGCACTTTGGTCTCACGGTTTTATAAAGTGCTTTAGAAATAAAGTTGGTATGGTATGGTATAGGATAAACACCTAAAAATATATATTTGTTAGCTGACATTATTGTAATCGTGTGTCTCGGTTTAATTTTTGTTAATAAATGATTACAAATCAGCTTATTTTAATCAGCTTATCTAATAGGGCGGCCGTGGCGTAGTGGTAAGGGCAGTCGTCTCCCGATCGGAAAGTTGGCGGTTCGACTCCCGGGACCCACACCATGTGTCGTTGTGTCCTTGGGCAAGACACTTAACCCTGAGTTGCTCCCGGTAGGACTGGAAAGCACCTTGCATGGTAGTCTGCCGCCACCGGTTTATGAATGTGTGTAGCATTCAATATATGTGTAGCACTTTGAGATTTTCAGTAATGAAAAGTGCGTTATAAATTGAATTAATTATTATTATTATTATTATTTTATAAAAAGCCATAAATAGGTCGCACCTAAACATAGGTTGCAGGGCATGCAAAAATGATAAAAAGCCGTGACCTATATTACGGAAAATACGGTACATCTGTCAGCATGGAGGCAGCCATCTTCATCATTAGAAGCACTGGTACACACCATGTCAGAATTTGCACTGTCTTCATCTAAATCAAGAATATATGACATGTGGCTAAGACGTTAGAATTTTTAGCAAGTTTTATTATTTACATAATGATATATATTTAATTGTACACAATACAACATTCAGAATTTACAGGTTTTTATACTGACCTGTGTAAATGCACTGCGTTTTCAGCTGATCATCGTTCTGTCAGCATGGAGGCAGCCATCTTCATCATTAGAAGCACTGGTATTTGCACTGTCTTCATCTAAATCAAGAACATATGACACGTGAATAAGAGATTTTAGAATATTTTAGACACTTTTAGCATTTAAATAATTATATCAAAATATTAAATATTTAGCTAAAATAATTTACAGAAATACATTCTAAATAAGAAAACATTTGTTCCTGAAATAATTCTAAGACATATTATTGACAAAATCTATGTGACAAGATCTGTTTTAGTTTTTTTATTTTTACCTGGAACTCTCTGCTTCTTTGAAACAAAGTTGTACATTGAAGCACAACCTTCGGCTGCTCTTTTCCTCTCTCTGTCCTTCTGCTTGCACCTACCCATGTTGGTATCCAGAACAGAAACCTGAAAAACAGTTTAACATAATATTTAGTATGTAGTAAACAATTTTGTAAGATCTGCTAAGACATTTTGGGTTTCTATTTGAAAAAGTTTTTTTTTACTTGTCTTACGTACAAAAACAGTTTTTCTGAATGTTTGTTCTTTTGAAAATTTATCCAAACATTTATTTTTCACCAAATATATTATATTCAACACTGCTAAGTTATTGTCCTTGTATCCTGTCCAAACTAGGCCTGAGGCCTGTAGCTTTTGTTTAGAAAAACATGGACGCTCCGTTTCAGGCTTCCTGTGAGTAACTATGTGTCCTATCACTGTAAACTTAGCTTAAGGGATAGAATGGGGCTGTACTGGTACCAATTTCAGATAAATTACTGTTCCCAACATGGCGGAAATAGACAAAAACAAGGAAAAAAAAACATACCATACCATTTTATTTATAAAGCACTTTAAACAGGAACAAGTCCAAACCAAAGTGCTGAACAAACAAACAAGCAACAGGCAACACAGACAATGAAGTACAACACGAAAAACATAAAAACATTGCAGATCATAAATAAAACGATCAAATACAAATCAGCTGGTGTTGAGCAACAGAATAGTAGTGAGTTTTTAACCGGGATTTGAAAACTGAGAGGGAGTGGTCCTGTTTGATGAGCAGCTGTAACTCGTTCCAGAGTCTTGGGCCTGCTACAGAGAACGCCCTGTCACCTCTGCGCTTAAGGCGAGTTTCTGGAACTCTTAAAAGTACCCGGTCCTCTGACCTCAAAGCACGTGGAGGGACATATGGGTGTATCAGATCTGAGAGATAGGCGGGGGCGAGACTGTTCAGTGATTTGTAGACATAGATGAGAATTTTGAACTGGATTCGAAGATGAACCGGTAGCCAGTGCAGGGAGGCCAAGACTGGTGTAATGTGCTCTCTTTTGCGTGTACTAGTTAAAAATCAGGCTGCTGCATTCTGAACCAGTTGTAATCGTGCAATGGTGGCCTGACTGACGCCAAGCAGAAGTGAATTGCAGTAATCAAGACTGGATGTAATAAATGCGGGAATTAATGTCTCCAGGTTATTTTTTGATAATATGGGCTTCAGCTTAGACAGTCGCCTCAGCTGGAAAAAAACAGGATTTGACGATCATGTTTACATGACTGTTGAGTTTCATGGAAGGATCCATTATCACTCCCAGATTTGTGACTTTTTGTTTTTCAGACAGGGGTAGAGCAGAAAGGTCGATGCAGTGGTTCGAGGTTGTGTCATTGGGAAGGAACAATATGGCTTCAGACTTCTTATCGTTGAAGCTTAAGAAATTTAAAGCCATCCAGTCCCTGATGTTAGCCAGGCAGTCGAGCAGAGGTTGAATAGAGCATGTACCATTTTGTCTTAAAGGGTGTCAGGTTCTGTCCCTGTCTGTTTTCTTTAGGCTCTGTTTCTTTATGTTATTTTGTGTTTCCCCTCCTGCCATACTTTGTTATTCTGAGCTTTGTTTACTGGTTTCTGTGTATCTCATTCAGTCTCTGTCATTTCCCACTCCTCAGTCTGTCTCTCTGTGCTCAGGCCTTCAGCATTAATCATTCACAGCTGGTCCTCATTCTAATCACCTCAGGTGCTCCTCACTGTCTCGTTTGTGTCAGTATATAAACTCTGTGTATTCACTCCTTGAGCACCGGGGCTTTGTCTTTCCACGGTGTATGATCTGCTCATCTCCTCTCCTCTCAGTAAGTGTTTTTTGTTCCATCAGCATTATTATTTTTGTTAAATAAATCATTGTTCATTTTACATTCGTGAGCCAGTCTGTTTTTCTGCACGTGGGTTCAAACATTAAGCAGCAGATCATGACAGAAAGCCCCGGTCATCAGAAAGAGCCCAGCAGAAAAATAGATATTTTTGAATGGCTCGCCCGTGAGGCAGACAAAACTGCTCAGAGGGACAAGGAGAAACAGGAACTGATGGAGGAGCCTGTGATCCGGTGGGGGGCGTTTCGGACTGAACCCGTCCGGAGACGAGGTCACCACAGCCCGGAGGTGGAGATCCTACCATCACCTCTTCTTGTGGAGGAAGAGGAAATGAGGTCTCGGTTCTGGGGGAGCCGCCTGGCTTTTAAGCCAGCTTCTTCCTCCACCCTGCCGGCTTATTGCTCGTCACATCTGCTGCTGTGGTCAGACGATGACGCTGAGCTGGAGGATGAACTCTGGGGTGCGCCCATCCTCAGCTCGCACCACCAACGCAGCAGGAAGAGGCGGCAAAGAAGAGGCAAGACCACCGACTCTCACCTCGCCGCTGCACCCCGCTGTCCGTCTCCTCCTCGCTCGCCACCAGATGTACAGCCCAGCCCTCGCTTTCTGGAGGAGGGAGAGAGGGTGTCACAGGAGGAGCTGGAACGTTGGCAGGCAGCTTTTGTGGCAAAGTACTTGCCATCTCTGGTCCTTGGTGCTTCGGCTGCTGCAGACCTCGACGCTTCGGCTGCTGCAGACCTCGACGCTTCGGCTGCTGCAGACCTCGACGCTTCGGCTGCTGCAGACCTCGACGCTTCGGCTGCTGCAGACCTCGACGCTTCGGCTGCTGCAGACCTCGACGCTTCGGCTGCTGCAGACCTCGACGCTTCGGCTGCTGCAGACCTCGACGCTTCGGCTGCTGCAGACCTCGACGCTTCGGCTGCTGCAGACCTCGACGCTTCGGCTGCTGCAGACCTCGACGCTTCGGCTGCTGCAGACCTCGACGCTTCGGCTGCTGCAGACCTCGACGCTTCGGCTGCTGCAGACCTCGACGCTTCGGCTGCTGCAGACCTCGACGCTTCGGCTGTCCTGGGTCCAGACGCCGTCGCTTCGCCTGTCCTGGGTCCAGACGCCGTCTCTTCGCCTGTCCTGGGTCCAGACGCCGTCTCTTCGCCTGTCCTGGGTCCAGACGCCGTCTCTTCGCCTGTCCTGGGTCCAGACGCCGTCTCAGAGGAGCACGACAACGTCTCACTGCCCGACGACGTCTCGGAGGATCCTCACGACGAGGGTCCCAACGAAGAGGGTCCCCACAACGTCTCACTGCCCGACGACGTCTCGGAGGTTCCTCACGACGAGGGTCCCAACGAAGAGGGTCCCCACAACGTCTCACTGCCCGACGACGTCTCGGAGGTTCCTCACGACGAGGGTCTCGACGAAGAGGGTCCCCACAACGTCTCACTGCCCGACGACGTCTCGGAGGATCCTCACGACGAGGGTCTCGACGACGAGGACCTCGACGAAGAGGGTCCCCACAACGTCTCCGAGGGTCTCGACGACGAGGACCTC
This sequence comes from Garcialebias charrua, assembly GCA_038048925.1. Classification (NCBI taxonomy): domain Eukaryota; kingdom Metazoa; phylum Chordata; class Actinopteri; order Cyprinodontiformes; family Rivulidae; genus Garcialebias; species Garcialebias charrua. The sequence continues at coordinate 129,294 of JBBPBX010000294.1, forward strand.
GACGAAGCAGACGACGTCTCCGAGGGTCTCGACGACGAGGACCTCGACGAAGCAGACGACGTCTCCGAGGGTCTCGACGACGAGGACCTCGACGAAGCAGACGACGTCTCCGAGGGTCTCGACGACGAGGACCTCGACGAAGCAGACGACGTCTCCGAGGGTCTCGACGACGAGGACCTCGACGAAGCAGACGACGTCTCCGAGGGTCTCGACGACGAGGACCTCGACGAAGCAGACGACGTCTCCGAGGGTCTCGACGACGAGGACCTCGACGAAGCAGACGACGTCTCCGAGGGTCTCGACGACGAGGACCTCGACGAAGCAGACGACGTCTCCGAGGGTCTCGACGACGAGGACCTCGACGAAGCAGACGACGTCTCAGAGGGTCTCGACGACGTGGTCCCCAACGACGTCTCAGAGGGTCCTGACGACGTGGTCCCCGACGAGGTGGTCCTCAACGACGTCTCAGAGGGTCCTGACGACGGGGGTCCCAGCGCCGCAGACGCCTCGTCCTCGACAGAAGGTCCCAGCGCCGCAGACGCCTCGTCCTCGACAGAAGGTCCCAGCGCCACAGACGTCTTATCGCTTGCCTCGGCGCCCGACAACATCTCGGCGCCCAACGACGGGGGTCCTGGCGATGACGATGGCTGTGTTCCGGCCGACGTCTGTGTTCCGGCCGAGGTCTGTGTTCCGGCCGAGGTCTGTGTTCCGGCCACGAAAGGTGTTCCGGCCGACGAAAGAGGTGTTCCGGCCGACGAAAGAGGTGTTCCGGCCGACGACAAAGGTGTTCCGGCCGACGAAAGAGGTGTTCCGGCCGACGACAAAGGTGTTCCGGCCGACGACAAAGGTGTTCCGGCCGACGACAAAGGTGTTCCGGCCGACGACAAAGGTGTTCCGGCCGACGACAAAGGTGACGAAGGTGTTCCGGCCGTTGCTGGGCGTTACTCTGGTCGCCCGCCTGACGTATCGCCGCTCGATGGACGACCTCCTGGACGTCCTCCTGAACTAACTGATGGCGATGGGCGGCCTCCTGGGCGACCCCCGAATCTGGCTGATGGCGATGGGCGACCTCCTGGGCGACCCCCGAATCTGGCTGATGGCGATGGGCGACCTCCTGGGCGTCCCCCGGATCGGGCTGATGTTGGCCCGCCGTCCTGCCTGTTGCCTCCCTCCGCCCGCCCTTGTTCTTGTGGGGTCCGTCTTGGGGGTGTCAGGTGCCACCCTTGAGGGGGGGGTTATGTCAGGTTCTGTCCCTGTCTGTTTTCTTTAGGCTCTGTTTCTTTATGTTATTTTGTGTTTCCCCTCCTGCCATACTTTGTTATTCTGAGCTTTGTTTACTGGTTTCTGTGTATCTCATTCAGTCTCTGTCATTTCCCACTCCTCAGTCTGTCTCTCTGTGCTCAGGCCTTCAGCATTAATCATTCACAGCTGGTCCTCATTCTAATCACCTCAGGTGCTCCTCACTGTCTCGTTTGTGTCAGTATATAAACTCTGTGTATTCACTCCTTGAGCACCGGGGCTTTGTCTTTCCACGGTGTATGATCTGCTCATCTCCTCTCCTCTCAGTAAGTGTTTTTTGTTCCATCAGCATTATTATTTTTGTTAAATAAATCATTGTTCATTTTACATTCGTGAGCCAGTCTGTTTTTCGGCACGTGGGTTCAAACATTAAGCAGCAGATCATGACAAAAGGGAAGTAAATTTGACAGTCATCGGCGTAGAAGTGGAAGGGTATGTTGTGTTTCCGGAAAATAGCACCGAGTGGTAGCAGGTATAAGGAGAATAAGAAAGGATCCAGGATGGACCCCTGTGGAACCCCCCATTTAAGAGCCGCCACTGCAGAACTAAAATTATTAATGGAAACACAAAAGGATCTGTCAGAGAGGTAGGATCTGAACCAGTTTAGGGCTGACCCTGTGACGCCAACCCACTGCTCCAACCTAGCATGAGGATCTCATGGTTGATGGTGTTGAAAGCGGATGTGAGGTCCAATAGGACAAGCAACACAGAGTCACCCGTGTCTGTGGATAGGAAGATGTCGTTAAAAACCTTCAGTAGGGCAGTCTCAGTGCTGTGGAGAGACTTGAATCCAGACTAGAATAGCTCGGGGATAGCGTGATCCTCCAAGAAGCACTTCAGCTGGGACTCAACTATTTTCTCTAGAAGTTTAGATACAAATGGGAGTCTGGAGACAGGCCTGAAGTTAGAAACTACTGAAGAGTCGAGGTTTGGTTTTTATCAGGAGGGTTTGAACAGCAGCATGTTTTAATGATTATGGCACCACACCTGAGGATAGACTGCTATTAACAATAGAGAGAATGGAAGGACCTAGAGTGTGAAAAACCTCCTTTAGTAGCCGAGGGGGGACCACATCAAAGGGGGAACCAGATGGTTTCAGGTTGCACATGACCTGCTCTAGAGAGGACAGAGAGACTGGTTCAAAATGGTCACAAAGAGTAACAGATTTAGGTGGGATGGATAGATCATGAGATGGAGGAGAAATGAGAGCCCGGGTGGTTGTAATTTTATCTAAAAAGAAATGTCGGAAGTTCTCGCACAGATCAGTCGAGGATTCCAGGGTTGATTGTTCAGTCAGGTGGAGAACAGAGTTTAGGGTGAAGAATAGAACTCGAGGAGTACGAGAGTTTGCAGCAATGATATCAGAGAAGTTTTGTGATTTAGCTGTTTTCATTGCTTTCTGATATCGGTACCAGCTCTCTTTTACCATCTGAAAAGAGACTTGCAGTCTGTCTTTTTTCCATTTTCGTTCCGCCTTTTGTCATTGCTGCCTAACAGCTCTAGTCACGTCATTCAGCCACGGTTCTGCTCTGAGTTTTGGTCTTCTAGATTTAATATGAGCTACTTGTTCCAGAGCCTTTAAACAAGCAGAGTCAAACTAGGATGTCAGCTCCTCAGTGTTGGAGAGGAACATTGGGAGCTGAATTAATATGCCATTGTTGTAAACCTCAGTGAAACGTGCGGCAGTTAAATGGTTAACATTCCTGCCTTTACGTGCAGAAATGCATGTCTTAGGAGTTACATGGGGGACAATGAACTGAAACTGGACTGGCATATGGTCTGAGAATACATTGTCTCCTATTTCAAGGTTTGAAACAGTCACATCACATGTTAACACAAGATCCAGAATATGTCCGCACTGTTGGGTGGGAGAGTTCACGTGTTGAGTTAAATTAAATGAGTCCAATAAATCTAAAAAGATGGCGCCGACACTGGTGGCATGCCGTCCACGTCTGTCCGCTGTGTTTGTTTTTTTACTACTTTTAACGCTTTTCTTGAATGGGATCAACTCACTCCTGGTGTATGACCGTCAGCAGCTCATAAATCTGCAATTTCCCACCGCATATCTCACCTCGTTTGGCAGCTTTAACCGAGGTTCTGGAAGTCCACCTCCACCGCTGTTAGCGGGCGTACCTGGCTACCTGCAGCGAGCGGCCCCCCTGCCCGCACGTAAACACCGGCGCCGTGGGAAACGCGGTGGCCGCCTCGTGAAGCTCAAAGCGAGCTTTGCACGCTCCTCTGCTGCTGCTGGTGCGGACCGCCGGTCAGTAAATCTTCCTCCTGGATGTCTCGCGGACTCCTGCCTGCTCCAGCTGTCCGGCTTTGCGGCGCACAGCGCGCGTGCACGAAGCTGCGGTGGCTCTGACCGGCTCCAGAGGAACGAAACCAACTCGGACTCATCCGCTGCTCCATTCCTGGTAAACTCGCTGGTTCTCCACGCCGATCCTGTGGTGGCCCGGATAGAGGCACTTCAACCACGTCCGCGCGGTGGACGCACGCGCGCACGGAGCTGCGTTTTCCCCGGCGAGCGAAGACGCGAGGAGAACAACCTGAAGCAGCTGACCTGCGCTCCGTGGCCTGTATGGAGACCAATTGATGCCAAAACTCCAGCTGCGTGCTCAACTCCAGTATGGCAGCTAAATCGTGTCAAAACTCCAGCTGCTGGTCCAACAAGATTCGCTTTATTAAATGTGAGGTCTCTGACAAACAAATCTTTCATTATGAATGACTTTTTCTGCTCAAACAAACTTGACTTCATGTTCCTC